>PVKA01008982.1:22500-70386 GCA_004027165.1 Ctenomys sociabilis
TTTTAATTTGATTTTGAAGTACTTGATATTCAGGAGTTGGCTGCCTAGTAAGTTCTAAATGAGAAGTTTATATTACAAATTCTACAACAAACCTACAGATGTTGTGTTTTCTTTTTCTTAATTGTTTACACTCAGCTTTCTGATCTACCAATAATATACTGTATAACACTGCATCTGATTGTATCCAAGTATGAATCCTTGTTATATGCTGTTTTCCTTGACTTAGACATCTTCAACTTTTCTCTCTACAATTACTATCAGCAATTTTGATGTGTAGTATATTGCCATAGGAAGGTTTTAAGTTTTTAATGACATTATTGATTTCAATGTACATACTAAATTTTTTGTTTTTGTTTTTGCGGAACCAGGGATTGAACTCAGGTCCTTGCGCTTGCCCTGGAAGTGCTTATTCAACTGAGCCATCTCCCTGGCCTCATACTAAATTTTAGTTGCCCATTTAAATATTGAAAATTTTAAGGTGCAAGTGGGTATGTTAGTGTGATTCAGAAAAATATTTTAAGGTATATTTCTATTTATTTATTTGGTACAGGGTCTTGCTGCCAGCATCGCATGCAGTACTGGGGACCACGCCCCAATCCTTGCCAGGCAGATTCTGCTGAGCTATTTCCCTCGTACAACTCAAAAAAATATTAAAAAGAATTTTGAACAAGGAACACTAAATTAGCCAGAGAGTGTCTTCTTCCTGAAAACAAAGCTTTAAAAGAAAGAAACTAAATTCGTATTTTAAAGAAACTAAATTCGTATTTTACTTATATTGTTTTTCAAAACATGCTCTATGATTAATTTTCAGATTCACTTAGACACTGACCAAGATGATGAATTATTTGGTGCTATCCAGGCTACGAATGAAAAGCTAGAGAAAGAATTACAGAAATGTAAATCATTGGGAGATAGCTCAGGAGCACAGTGCCTGCCTGGCAAGTACAAGGCTCTGAGTTTGATTCCAAGAAAAAATAAGAAAGGAAAGGAAAGGAAGGAAAGTAAGAAAGAAATTAAAACCATCAATAAGATTTGTCAGCAATTTGCAGTACAATAAATATTGCAAACCAATGTTCTAAGACTATAATAAATATAGTGCTGATTCAAATATATTTTATGATTACCTTATCCTGATGTATCTCTATTCTTTATATTTAAATAGTCCAAGAGGTAAGGAAAGAAATTAAATAGTTACCTTTATAGCTATTATCTAGATGATGCCAAGAGCTTCAGGGACATGTTATGTATTCATTAGTGAGGAAAACAGAAAAAATGTAAATAAAGTGACATTGACTACTAAAATCACTTTTGTAGGTTACACTGGCACATAATAGTCCAATGCATTTTAAAAGAAAATATCTATTGAAAATCTATATTGAAAAATTGCAATATTTTCATTGTTCAGCTAGATTGCAAGCACATATTTAAATATGACAATAGTGTTCCTAAAATTAAAATGAATAGAGGAAATTCTCATTCTTAGAAAACATTTTTTCATTATTTGCTTATTATCAAGTGTGATAAACTAATCTCCAATTCAACAATATGATAATTATTATTAACAATAATAATTGCAGAACTTAAGATTTACTGTAAAATTATTATTGATGTGTAATTGCTGGCTTTGCTTTGCTTAATCATACTCTATCTTTAATCAAATTATATATAGAGGCTAGGGAGATAGCTCAGTAGAATAAGTGCTTGCCTGCCAAGCACAAGGGCCTGAGTTCAATCCCTGGTTCTTAAAAAAAAATTTAAAAAAGATCAAATGTGTGTATATCCATTGTCATTAAAAAATGGACCCTACTGAAGAATCATACTTTCTACTTGTTTGTATTTACAGTTCTTTTCTAGATCTAGTAAATATTATGATCTTATACTGAAAAAATTGCTCACAAAAGCATATATAAATGATTAATTTTACATTTATTGGCCAATTTAACTTACCGGCAGGGGAGAGAGTTCAGCAGTCAAAGTGCCTGCCTGGCAAGTACGAGGTCCTGAGTTTGATCCCCAGTACCACAGGCCACACTGACCCTGGAGCCCCAGGTGTGAAGTATGGGCCCTGAAACCCAGCATAGTGGGGCATGTCTATAATCCCAGCACTGGGGAGGCTGACACAGCTTGATCACTAGGAATCTGAGCTGCATAGTGGGGATACACACACACACACACACACACATACACACACACACACACACACACATATATATATATATGTATAATATATATATACATATATATATTATATATATACTATCTTCTCTCTTTTTTGTATTTAGAATAATCACTTTCATGTACAGAGACAGTATGTTACAAACATAGATTTGCATACAGTTGTTACACTAGAATAATATGGAGAATACCAAATTATTCCAATCCAAATTTATTAAATTTTTTGTTTGGTTTTATCAAGATCTATATTCCATTGACATTTAAACATTGTAGGTGCGTGAAGCAAGGACATTTTGTATCTTTATATACAGAATAGCTAGGATAGATATACAGGTACTTTCTTTGAATTCAATGAGAAGAAAGATTTCTACTAATTGTGTTTGGACAAGATATCATGTCTGCATCTTGTACTACGAATAACCACTATGAAGACAACAATATGCAATGTATTAATTATTGTAACTGTCCTACTAACCTGTTTTGAAACTAATTGCTCTTTGTTTCTCAATAAAATTAATGAAAATAACAAATTTATTGAATTTAACCTCAAAATAGTTTAGTTTAGTTTTTTTAATGATACTTTTTAGTACCTTGTCCAGTTTATAGTTCCCAGCCTCTTAAGTGCTGGGATTACAGGAGTGTGCCAGGACGCCCAGTCTCAGTCACCATCTCAGTGCACCCTAGCTCGGGCGCTGGCACAGCATGTGGTGCCAGGGATCAAACCCCAGACTCTGCTCTTAAAGCTAATTTGAAAGATAACATTCATCTTTACAATCAACTTTCCTTTTGAGATGTTCATTTAACAGCAGATTTTATTTCTTCTGCACAATAAGTAAGCTGATTTAAAAATTAGAACTTTGTGAGCATTCATATAAAACTACTAAGTGTAAATTTTCATTTATTATTCCCTTTGTATCTGGATTCCAGAGAAGATGGATTTTGAGTTGAGAAGACATGTAATCAAGACATAACTAAGCTGGATTATATGTCTCTAGAGAGTGCTTTGATTGTGCAATCTGATTACCTTTCAACTTGAATCTTGCTATCCACTTATTATCTAAATCGATGTTTCTTGTAGGGCAGCTCATTTGGCCTTAATCTCACTTTGCACACTGTGAAAGCCTTGTATTTAAAACATTTCAATATTTTCAGATTGAAATGATTAATGAGATTTTGAAAATATTAGAACCCCATTATTTATCTACAACTAAAAGTCATTACTTAAATGTGTCTGGTTCTAAAGTTTAGTAATTAAAAAAAATACAAATTAACACATTAAAAAAAGAGTTCCTTGTTGTATCCCAAATATCCACAAATCATTTAAATTTGACAGACACAACCTATTCTGCCACAGGATTTATTGCATAATAACTACACTTCACATATTGTAGTTTTAGGTTTTTGAAATATTTTAACTAGATCACAGCAAAATTGTTGAAGTTAAATTTTAGGCATCTTTAAGGCAATATTGAGAGATAGAATGTATCATTATTCCCTTTTTAAATGGCTTTAACATACACAGTTCTAAACTTCAATAACACTAAGTCTTCTCAAACTAAGAAGCTGACATACTTTCTGTTCGTGATTTACTGAATTCCACAGATAAAATATATTGATATTTTGAGTAAACTTTCCTCTTCAATTGTATTTTATTCCAAGAAGTTAGGGGAAATTTAATACTTTAGAGTTAGGGATTTCAACAAAGCCTATTTTCTATTCCCATAGCTTTAATCTAGTATTCATATAACAATCAAATTTAAGTTTATTGATCAAACTATTAAGTTTTATTGGAATTAGTATACAATGTCTGTGGAATGTATGGATTTTACTTTTAGGATTTAAATTAATTTTAAGCAGCTGTATTTATATTTTAAGATGTTAGAAATTGTATGAGAAAATTTGCTTCTAGATAAATAGGAAAACATTTTCCAAATGAATGTTTTACTTATACATTTGTAAAAGAAATTAGTGTCATAAATGTATGTTGACATTATAAGAAAACTGTACATGAAACACACTTTTTCTGAGGAATTACAAAATTGCCTTCATATAAAAATACATCTTCTGGGTAAAATTTACTGTTCAATTTTAAGTTAAAATTTTGAGAGAGATGTATGCAAGCTAGCATCTACATAAAGAATTATTCAGATGAAATTACAAAAGTTTTGTTCAAAATACAGCCAGGTTGGAATTTTAAAAAATGAATATATTTCTCCTTGGAATTCCTCAGATTACAAATCTGGCTATTAGTATACTTAATGAGTGACAAGATCAACACTAATATAGCTTTAGTGTTTATGTTTACAGTTCTGGTTATTTTAAGTACATTTATTCAGTGGCATAAATATATTTCTTTACACATTTGAAGATGACTGTAAAGAACCACTCCAAAGTATCACCAGAGAAACAACTGTGTCCAATATTTCAAAATATAAAATTTCAATTTATCAAGTAATGCTATAAAATAGAAGATTGATAATATTTCTAAGTTTTTGTCTGAGGCATGCTATACAATACCCATTATTTATTTCTGTTTTTTATGTGTTTTTTTCTGACGTATCAGTTTGACATTGAATGGCTATAAGACCCTGAAGAGAGTTACATGTTGAACTCACACTATTAAGTTGGTTATTGTGAAGACAGAATTTCAACAAGTATAACTGCAGCATTCAGCATTTTAACTTATATCTCCATTCAATCAATGGATAGTGGATAATCATTCACACATGTTTTAAAGAATAAGAAAGAATAAATAAAGTATATCTACTACAGCTTAACAAGAGAACTCTTTAAATGTCAGCCAAGGATAATACTTACATTCCACTTAAGAGCACTTTTTTATTATTATTTTTATTGAAGAACAAATAGCAATGAGACGGTTTCAAGACAAATTAACAAGGGCCGGCAGTATAGCTCAGCCGACTAAGCGCTTGCTTAGGTAAGCGCAGCGACCAGTGTTCGTTCCTTGGTTTCCCAAGCCGCGCCAGCCCGGCCTTCGGGTGTGCTGAGCTGGTGATGCAATCCGGGCGTGGTGGCGCACGCCTGTAATCCCAGCACATGGGAGGCAAAAAGCAGGAAGATCACTATGAATGTGGGCTGCATGCATAGGGAGACCCCGCACAAAAAAAAAAAAAAAAAAAAAAAAAAAAAAAAAAAAAAGCAAGACAAATTAACAGGACAGATTCGACAAATCAATACATTACACTTAAGACCACTTGAAATGTTAGTTATGAACACAATGAAGCTCATGTAAGTCTTTGTGCTTTTCTTTCTGTCCTGATTAGAAGTCAGTGGAATTATTCAAAGTGATGGTTGATGAGTCTGTGCCCATGCAGAGGTCCTCTGGGGCACAATGACCAAGACTCAGAATGGTGTGGGGAATCCTAGAGCCAACACCAAGCAGCTCTGAGACCAATTCCAACCTTCTTTCCCCTGGTTAACACTGAACTTACTGTTTTGTTTTGTGTGGGCCCCAGTCAGCACCGGTTAGGACACCTTACTGCGCATACAAATCCTGCTCCCAACCAAGCCCTATAAATTTTATTTGCCTTCTTCCCTCTTCTCCTAGGGACCTTGCTTCCCTTTCAGCCATCCAAAGTTGAGCAATGAAATATCTACATCATTACTGCTTCTCTTTTATGCTAGAGGAAGTAACCCTACAATAGCCATCTCATTAAATGAAGGTTGGATGCCACCTATACATTTTCACAAATGTCCTAGGCATTGTTGTAGTCACACTGTTGCAAATGACAAAATCCTTGAGTATTTCTGGATGAAGTTTTAAGGAAAGGCAAACTGTCACACTTCAGTGATCCCGGAATTAGCAGGAGTGATGGAGACAGAAGCACGCTGTCTGAGAAAATAAGGCAGAACAGAAAATTTGAGGTAGCGTCCAAAGTCAAACCTGAGAACAAGATGAATTTAGCTATCCAGAATATGATGCAATATTATAAGTGATTAAAATAAAATCTAATTAAAGAGGATTTGAGCAAACAGAAAGATATTCCATTCTCTTGGATAGGAAGAACCAACATTGTGCAAATGGCCAAACACCCAAAATTGTTATACAGATTCATTACAATCCCAATTAAAATAAAATTAGTGTACCTCATGGAACTAGAAGAAACTTTTCTTAAATTCATTTGGAACCAGAAGAGATCCAGAATATCAAAAGCAATTCTGACAACAAAGGAAAGGTAGAAGGTACCATAGTCCTTGGCCTGAAGTTATACTATAAAGCTAATGTGATAAAATATGCATAGTGGGCCAGGGAGATGGCTCAGTAGAATAAGTGCTTCCCTGGCAAGTTCAAGGGCTTGACTTCAATTGCTGGTTCCAGCAAAACAATCAGCATGGTACATGCATCGAGACAGACATGAGGATCAGTGGAACAGATTATAAGATGCAGTACAATTGCAAACACACTCAGCCAACTTACCTTTGACGAAGGGGCTAAACTGGAATGCTCATTGGAAGAAAGATAGTCTGTTTAATAAATGGTATGGGAAAAACTGGCTTTTCTCATGCTTAAGGCTAAAACTAGACTCAACCTATCACCACACACAAAACTGAAGTCAAAATGGATGAAAGATTTAGATACTAATACAGAAACACTAAGTCTTCTAGAGGAAATTGGATTTATAAATCTTAAAGGCATATGGGCAGGTAAAGAGTTCATGAACAAAAACCACATTGCATAGGAAATAGTTCAAAGAATCAACAACTGTGATCTCATGTTAAAAAAAAAAAATTCTGCACTTAAAAGCTAATCTCTAACAGAGTAAAAGGAGAACCAACAAACTGGAAAAAAAAATTTAGTTAACTATCCCTCTGACAAAGGGCTTCTATCTAGAACATATGAAGAATTTAAAAAAAAATCATGTCCCCCAGATTCAAAGACCCAATCTAACAATGGGCACTGAGATGCATATCTACTTCTCAAAGGAAGAAATCCAAATGGCAAGTAAATATCTGAAAAGATGTTCAACACTATTGGTCATTTGAAAAATGCAAATTTAAAGAACACTGAGATTCCATTTCACCCCAGAAATAACAGCTAACATCAAGAAATCAGCCAACAACAAATCCTGGAGGGGTTGTGGAGAAAAAAGAACACTTCTCTATTGTTGGTGGGAGTTCAGACTGGTACAACCAATGTGTAACCCAATGTGGAGATTCATTTGAAAGGTTGGATTAGAGATTGTGTTCAAGCCAGATATTGTTCTACTGGGTGTTTTTTAGAACTGAAAACCTCATACAACAGCGATATACATGTACCCATGTCTATAGCAGTGCAATTTGTTATAGATGAATTCTGGAAACAACCCAGATGCCCATCAGCTAAAGAAAAGACAAAGAAGATGTGCTTATTTTTACACAATGGAATATTATTCATCTATAAAAGAGGATATATTTGAGTCTTGTTTCCATCAAATGGTTGAAACTAGAGAATATACTTTTATTTAAAAAAAATTCAGACCTGCATGTTCAAACATGATATTGTCTACTTAGTGTGAGATCCTGAAAGAGAAAATGAAATCTGAAGGCTATAATAGGTACTGGGATGAAGAATAAATTGATTGAAAAAGAAAGAGTACTGAGTTGGGGAGAAGGAAAGAAGAGGGAGTGAGGGAAAGAGAATTATTTGGGTGTGTAAGAAGGATGAATTGGACAACTATACTGTGCATTTCTGCTGGTATATGAAAGGAGAAGATAATACTAATTATTTTGTGTCTTTATTCAGTTGTTTGTATTTTTCTCTTTTTAATTTCTTATACACTTCTTTTTCTTTCTTGTTCCAATTTTACATGCATATATCTGGTAATATGTATTATTAGTTGGAAAACTACACTATGTATTACAACAAAGACTATCAAATTCATATCATTTTTAAGTGAAATTCTACATCACCTGTAACTTTTTTTTTTTTTCACAGAATGAAGGATTGAACTCAGACCCTTGAACTTGCCAGGGAAGCCCTTATTCCATCTCCCCTGCCCCCTGTAACTTCTTGTTTTAATAGTATTTTTAACTGATTATAAAATAAAAATAAAGCAAAACAGAATCTAAAATAGACACCTGCTCAGTATTAGACACATCAAGCAGTAAAAACAGAATTAAAGGAAGTAGCTTTAAATATTTGGTATGAATTAGATGGATATTTCAAATGTCTTTGCAGTATATCCCACTTTTTACCCTGAATATAGATGAATTCCTATTTAAGCATTATTGATTTTTATACCTAAAGTCAGATTTAATCCATTCTATTTGCTCTGCTCTCTATCACTTCGAGTGCCTTTGAATAATTTCACATATAATCATGAATCCAAGAGCTAACTAATCTAGTTATTGTATTATAAATAAACTTTAACTCATTCAATAAGTAGGCATATTATAAATAATAACATAAAATACGTCTGTAAACTGTGTTGTATGATTCTATGTGGAGTAAATTATCAGTATAAAGGTTATGTGGCAACTGTAACCATAGTACCTTATTATTTAATGAACCAATTCATTCATAAATTGTACATTTTTAGTAAGACAATGTTAAACCAGAGATGTGTAAAAAAAAGTGAAGAGAAAATGCATGGTTAAAGGAGTAGAGTGAAAGATTTTAATGTAACAAAGTAGATGTAATTAATAAACTACTCAGGAAATCACCACAGTGCATGAATGTGCAAGAAGGGATCCTCTAACACAAATGCTGTAAGCTTCTAGAGCAAGAGGCTCTCAGCGGATCTGCTGGGGTTGCCATGAATTCTATCTGATGTTGAGCATGTTAATTAAAAGCACTGAGTTCTGCCTTCTGGAACTCTAAAATGAGAATAGGAAAAAAGCCTATTTCGTGAGATTAGATGAGAATTAAGTAAGTTATCATATGTAAAATGTCTAGAAAGTTCATGTCATAAATATGCATTGCACTTTTTGATCCTTCAGTTTACTCAGTGATAAGATAGAGTCTCTTATGACAAACAATTCAAACCTAAATTGTAGCATTTAAGAAGGTTTTACAATGAGCAGCTTCCTGGTTTATAATAGAAATTACAGTAACAGTATTCTGAAAATGAGGAAGTTAATTGGATTCGCTCTGACTGATCAACCATCTGGAGTCCCTGAAATCATAGAAACAGTAAAACTATGCCCAGGATTTGCTGATACATTAAAGCCAGTGTAGTGGGGAACAGAGGTAGAAATTGAAGTACTATGTATAACCCACTACTCTGCACTACTGGACTATATTGAAATAATTTGCTGAATTCATGCACCTACAATATTTAGATGACAATGGAATACCCACCTATGACACTGCTAAACAAAAAAAGAGATATAAGTGAAGGACCATTTTGTATCTTTATATAAAAAATAATTAGGATACGTATATTGCTTCTCAGTGAGAAGAAAGATTTGTACTAATAATGTTTGGACAGGATAACTTGTCTGTATCTTGTGCTATGAATGATCATGTCTTCATCCTGTGCTATGATTGACTACTACAAAGACAACAATACGTAATATATTAATTGTTGTAACTCTCTTACCAATCTGTTTCGAAAATGTCTCATTGCAATTTTTTCTCAATAAAATTAATTTTACAAAATAAAGAAATAGCTTCAAACAAGTTCAGATCATTTTCAATGATGATTTATCTATATTATATATTTCTACTCTTCATTGGGGAAATTTTCAAGCAACACACACACACACACACACACACTTTTCAAAGATCTGGTGTTCAGAAATCTTCATTTATTTTCAAGAACATTCTAAGATGTTAGTAGTAAAATGAGCTGGCAAGATAGCTCAGCGAACTAAGCACCTGCTTAGGCAAGCACAGGGATCAAGGTTTTATCCCCAACACCACCAGCCACATGGGCCCCCTGGCCATGGTGGTGCATTCCAGTAATATCAGCACTGGGAAGGCTGAAAACAGGAGGATCACCCTGTCCAAGCTGCAAGACCCTATACCAAATACTACATACATACATACATACACACACACATACATACATAATATTTGTAGAAAATATAAGATGCAGCTGGAAAACAACACTGAGTGGGGTAAATCAGACACACAAGTTTAATCACTGTATGGTATCATCTGAATGAGGCAAAGCAGAAATATAAATGCCACAATGAAAGACAGATAGGAGACAAGTCAAAAGATATCTTGAAAATGAGCAGAGATCCAAGAATACCTAGGTGAGAAAAGAGGTGTAAAGGAGAAATACTTTGAACAAATATATGCCTTATCCTGGGATATATTTTTACTATATCAATAGCAACAAAAATGGGAAATAGGGTTGAAGAGGAGAAGGGCACTAGTTGGGGGAAAAAGTGAAGAGTATTTAAAAGAAGAACTGAGGTATTCGTGGATCTTCCCGTTGATATGGTTATAAACTGCTATTACCACAAATATGTAGTAGTAAAAAGAAATGGAGCTTGAGTGTCAGGTGTGTCTCTGTGTGTGTATGTATTTGTGTGTGTGTGTGTGTACATGAGGGAGACAGCCACACACACACACACAGTCTATATCAATGATTATTTTAGAATTCAAAATTATTAGGTCATCTAAAAATTATTAGGTTATGTCAAAGAGCAATGTTTAATGAAGCAGAGGATATGATGAAAAGTGTATCACAAAGAAAGAAAAATTATAAAAGTCTAAAATTATATCATTGTAAATATTATTACCAGGTTTTATTGTTAAGAAAGTTTTAAGTTGACAGTGACATAGCATTATACAGAAAGTTTTCCTCCTACTGAAATTTGGTTGCTACTAATTTTGAGCAAATATCAATAAAAGTGCTTTAAATAGCCAGGTTCCTTTATTGCTTCTTTTGTTTCCTTCTGTGAGTTTCATATTCTTTTGCTTTATATTCAAGATGTGTAATATTGTTTGAGTTAATTTTTGTGAGACAATGTGATCTGAGTCTAAATGTAACTTTTCATTGTTTACTTTTGCACATAAATAATCTAGATGCTGCAGTACCACTTGTTGAAAAAAATTATATTTTTATACATTGCTTTCTTCTTTCTCCCTTGTAAAAGTTTGGCTCATTATACTGGCTCTCTACAAATTTTTCTGTTGATCATGTGTCTGTGACTACCACACTGTCTTTACTAATGTAATATAACAGTAATTCTTGGACTAAAGTCACAGCTACTGTTCCTTTTTTTTTTTTTTTTTTTTTTTTTTTTTTTTTTTTTTTTTTTTTTTTTTTTTTTTTTTTTTTTTTTTTTTTTTTTTTTTTTTTTTTTTTTTTTTTTTTTTTTTTTTTTTTTTTTTTTTTTTTTTTTTTTTCTTTTTCAGCATAGTCCTGGCTATAGAATCAGTTTACAGAAATATATAAAATAACTTGCATGACTTTTTTATGAGAATTACCTTGAATCTATAGATCAACTTGGGTAGAATTGATTTCTTGAAGTATTGCATCATCCTGCCTATGAACATGAAAGAGATCTTTGTAGTAGTTGATACCTTGTATCAATTTGCCTGGTCAGCTCTGTGGTTGCACACTCTGGTGTGTGTGGGGCCCCACCTTGTGTAGTGGGGCGGGCCCTGCCCCTGAGTGACCCAGCACTTAAAGGGTATATAAAGGGGTTGAGGAAGTCTTCATGCCCCACTTTCTTGGAGGAGTGCCGATCTTCACTGAGTCACTGCGCAGCCTCACCACTTTCTTAGAGGAGCTTTGATTTTTGCATTCATCCTGTAAGGAAGAGAGAGTCTTCATAGACGCCACAGTGGCTGGCTGCTCCTCCTCTGCTCTTTCCTCCTTTCTGTTGCTATGAACTGCTGCCCTCTGTCATCTGCCACTCTGCCTGGGAGCCAGCAGAGTATAGACTGAAACCTCCACAAACTTTGAGCTAGATAAATCTTTCCTTCTTTAATTTTGGGTGTGGATTATTTTGTCCTAGCAATGATTTAAAGTAACTGAGACAATCCTCTTCATGTAGATATTTAGATTTTATAAATTAGTTCATCAGTATTTTTAGTTTTACTCATGCTGATCTTATATGTGCTGTTAGGTTTTTGTTAGTATAAACATCATTTTGGGGGAGATTTTTTGTGCAGGTAGAACTGGTAATTCAACTCAGGATATCATGCTTGTTAGACAAGCACTAAGCTATATCCCTGGCCACGGTTAGTTCAATGGTCCTAAGTAATATAAATGATTTTGTGCTTAAATTCCATGTTCGATTCTTTACTAGTATATATTTCTATCCTAAAATATTCTGATAATAATTAGAAGTCTAGAGCCTCTTCAGTTTTCTTGATTCCTTTACATTTTTTCTTTTTTAAATTTTCTTAATTTTTTAAATTTTATTTTATTGAGAGAAAAATATCAGTGAGCGAGTTTCAAAGCTGATTAATAGGACAGTTTCAATAAATAATACTTATTACATTGTTATCTTTCTAGTCGTTATCTATAGTTCAGGAAGCAGACCGGACATCCTGTTCAAACACTATTATTACAAATTTTTCTTCTCATAGAATTAAGTGCAAATAGCTGCATATCTATTCTAACTGTTCTGTATATACAAATGTAAAATGGTCCTTCCTTTGTATCCCTTTTTCTGCTTAGTTTTGTCAGAGAACAGTATTCTATTGGCATTAAATTATTATAGGTGTTGAATTCAGCAAAATATTCTAAGCACAGTCCAGAAGTCCACAATAGTAGTGGGATATCCACAGAAGTTCTTGGATAGAGCATTTGATAGCTCAACATATTAATATGGCTTTACTTTATATACCTTGTTATTATACTTTTCTGCTGGATGGTTAAGACCAAGATAAAAGCAAGATGTATATTACAATTAATGTAACATTTGTATCTGATAAGGTCAGTCAAGTCCCCATAGGCTTTACCTTATAACTCTGTACTGCACTTTGTAGATTCTTTGTCTGTGTCAGCCATGTGGATGAGTCATGGCCATTGTTTGACCAATTTGCTGTCTGTGAAAGCCTGTGAGGACATTTTCTCTCCATGTGACTTTCCTTAGGCACTCTACACATCACCGATCCTATTCCTCTGTGGCTCCGTAATCTCCTTGTTCAGGAAATTTGGAGCACAGCTGAGTTCCATGATGTTACAGTACAGGTTCTCCTATGTCCTGACTCTTCGCTGACCTTGAAAGGCTAGGACCAAAATGTTGGCTGACCTTGCAGCCCTTCCTTTTCTCCAAGTTTTTATCTGTAAACTTAGGTTGTTAACCATCCAGAAGAGAAGCTGATTATTACCCTGCATTATATGCAGTTCGGTTTACCCTAACTCTCTGTCTAAATATCAAACAGCTTAGGCATAACGTGGAACAGGTGTTTTCCATCAAGTACTGATATATTGAACATTAAGTCCTTACAGAATCTGAGAAAAACTTTAAAAATAGGAATAGACACATATTTTTACATAGAAATTCAGAAATCTAATCATATACAGCACTGTATAAGACAGTCCTATAACATTTTGTTTTTCTTGTGTCTTTTTTTTCATTTATTACCCATAAATAAAAAAAAAACTTTTACTTGTGAGACAGTACAATAATAATTCGTATGTCATGACAGGCAGTATGTATTTAGCAGACCAGAATTTACAGGCATTCCAAGCATGATTCTTCTATTCCACATTGCTATCTTCAGTGTAGGTGCTTGTTTCACAGGTATCACCACATACAGAGTCAGGTTGAGAATCCTCCATTTAACTGCTAATTTTAAAAACCTGCTGATGTTTCTTGGGATCATTGCCTTGCCCATCTTGTGCACACAAATGTATGGTTTTTGCCCCCATCATGTTTCTGAACTTTTCTCCTTGCCTTCTTCTCATTGCCCAGTCCTCAAGTTCTTGCTTTCCTTTTAATTGCGTTATACCTTTGTTTTCTAATTCTATTTTTGAGTACTTACAATAAAAAGACTATATGATATTTATATATGTGGGTTTGTTTTATTTCACTAATAAGTAAACCTTCAACTGGCATCACCTAAATATGAAGGCCTCATCTGAGATGAATACACACTTCGCAGAGGATGAAATTAAAGAAGCGAATAAATATATGAAGAAACACTCCCCATTACTAGTCATCTGTAAAATGCAAATAAAAACAACACTGAGATACCATCTCACTCCAGAAAGAGTGGCTATCATAAGGAAATCAACCAACAACAAATGTTGGAGAGTTTGTGGGGAAAAGGGAACACTTCTCCACTGCTGGTGGGAATGTAGACTAGTACAACCATTGTGGAGGTCAGTGTGGAGAGTCCTCAAAAGAGTAGGACTAGAAATCCCATTCAAGCCAGCTATTCTCCTACTGGGAATTTTTCCAGAGGAACTGAAAACATTGTATCATAGTGATATATGTGTACCTATGCTTATAGCAGCACAATTTGTGATAGCAAAATCTTGGAAATAACCATGATGTCTACCACATGAGGAATGGTTGAAAAAGATGTGGTATTTCTATATAATGGAGTTTTACTCAGCTATTAAGAATGATAAGCTTGAAGCATTTATACTAAAGTGGATGCCACTTGTATATACTCATGTATGCACCTTCTATGATGCCAGAACATTATGAAAACAGTTTGAAATGTATTAATTTATCAAATCCATCTTGTCAAAGTATGTTAAAAATGTCTATTGATATTTGTACTTCAATAAAATAAAAATTAAAAGTATATGAAGGCCTCAAGTTTACCATTCTTTACAGCTGAGTAATACTCCATTGTATGAAAATACCACATGTTTTTTAGCCATTCCTCATGTGACAAGCATCTTGGTTGTTTCCAAGATTAGGCTATCACAAATTGTGCTGCTATAAACATAGGTACACATATATCACTATGATATGATTATTTTCATTTCCTGCGTGAAAATTCCCAGTAGGGGAATAGCTAGCTTGAATGGGATTTCCAGTTGGAGTTTCATAAGAAGTCTCCACACTGATTTCCATAATGGCTGTATCAGGCTTCATTCCCACCAACAGTGGAGAAGGTTTCCCTTTACCCCACATCCACTCCAACGTTTGTTGTTTTTGATTTCTTTATGATAGCCATTCTTTCTGTAGTGAAATGGTATCTCAGTGTTGTTTTAATTTGCATGTCACAGATGGCTAGCTTTGTGGAGAATTTTTTCATGCATTTATTCACTTCTTTAATTTTGTCCTCTGAGAAGTATGTATTCATTTCTCATGCACATTTCTGGATTGGGTCTTTAAGATTAAGGGTCCTAATGTATTTTAGTTCTTTGAGTGCTTATTTATTAGGACTGTTTCAAAATTTGTGGGATGTCTTTTCACTTTTTTGCAATGGACAATTTTTATTTTTAACCTTATTGAATTAATTGGAGCATCTTGTTTAACACTAAGAATGAACAGAGAAGGGAAATCCTGACCTTGCTCCCAATCTAAGTGAGAAATGTTTCATTGTTATGTTAGTAATTGTACCTGGTTTTGTGTTTGTTATTTTTTTGATATTGAGACTTTTACTATAAATTTTGGTAGATATTTTTATAAATCTGAAAAAAAAAAGATTAATGCTTCTAGTTTATCTAATATGCAAATATATTTTAGGCTATTTTATACCAGTAATCTCTATATGAAATTTATGGTAATTAAAGGTATTTTACTGTGCTTCTTTTTCAGAGAGACAAACATTTGGATAGTAGGTTGCACATTTGGCAATGGCAAAATTATGTTTCCTTATGACCTAATAATGTTTGAGTGATCTGGGGGTATCAAAGAAGGGTAGTCTGAAAAACAGATTCTGCATGGACTCTGATCTATATCGGTAGAGTAAAAACAATGAATATATAATTCAAGCACAAGATAACAGGCAAGATCTTAGGTGCAGAAACCCATATAAGAATATTCAAGTCACAGTATGTAGACCCAGGAAAAGTGACAATGAAGTCAGCGTGGAGGCTTCAAAACCAGGAAAGTCAAACATGTAAGTTTCATTCTGGCAGCATAAAATTCTAAGAAGAGCCAATGATTTAAAAGAAGTTCAAAAGTTTGATGTTCTGCTTTAAAAGAGGCAAAAGGAAATCTGCTGTATGAAACCATTTTATTTAACTCTTAGTTACTTCTTCATTGCTAGAAAACAAAAACAAAAACAAAAACATGTGGATAATTTAAATGAAGACAGAATGATTTCAGCTCATGATTTGTGGAACTTTCATGTCATTGTCAACTGGCTCCAAGATGAGAAAGCATGTGGTAAGATATTTAAGAAGAGAAGCAATTGGCCCACTCCAGATAAGAAACAGAAAGCAGCAAACTCTCCTTTCCTTTTTTATTCCACTCAAGCTACAAGCCAATTGGTTGGTTCCACCCATACACAGGCGTGTCTTTCCATCACATGCTTAACCCAGGATCACACAGCTATAGTCTAGCCACTTCCCAGAAGCTGCACCTAGGAGTTCATGAGGCATGTTGGGGACATCTAGGTGTAGCCTGTGAACCATGTCTTCAGTAACTTGTATGAGGTGCGCCTGCCTGAGCGGGCACAAGGCACCTCACTCAGTCAATGTAAATGTGGGCCTAATAGAGAACAGTGCCACAGTTACACCCAGAATTATGACTAGCTGAATGTCTAGGCATCCCATGGTTCAGGTGTTTTGACAGACGTTATTAACTATCATAAAAGTGTATTTTATTCTATTAATACAAAATGTCTCATTTTCCTTCTCCCTTTGTCTCTTTCTATTGTTACAAAATTTAAAAAAGGTGCATATATATATATATATATAATGTGTGTGTGTGTGTGTGTGTGTGTGTGTGTGTGTGTGTGTGTATCTATATATCTATATCTATATCCTAAGCAGTTAGGCAGTTATATATCACTATGATTCCCTAAAGAAAGCTGTACTTAAAAATAGCTTGCTGTACTAATTTCAGGTTGGTTAAAACAATTGTGTTTATTATCTGTAAGTTCCTATGAGAATCCCCACGCACACAGTGCACTCTGCTCATGAAAATAGATAGAATTTTTGGAAGCCAACTTTCCAGTCCAATATGCTTGCACTTTTGACTCCCATGAGTCACACAGCACGGCCCAAATATATATATATATATATATTTCTTAGCATATATATATATATGCTAAGAAAATTGTACTACTAATTTCTATCATTTCATTTCAAGAAGCAGTGCTTATATTGTTTGATCAATTTTGCATGCTTATACCGGATAATCTAAACAATTACTTTGAAGATAACCATATTGAAAATAAGCACCATTGTTAATATTCTATCATCTTGAATGATATTCTTTCAATGAAAGAATGAAATTCTTTATCATTTTATATTTTTTCTTCTCTTTAAAATAATAAAAATTGTTATCCTTCTAACTCCATTAGAGTTATACTCTTTATAGATAGTATCAGGAAATAGAAGCCAATATTTTACTTTCTAGTAGAGAAATATGTGAAAAAATTGTCCTTTATTTCTATTACCTTCAAAAGGTAAGTCACTACCTAATCAACAAATAATTATTCTCGTTACTTAGAGAAGAAACAAAATGTGTTAACTGTATGTATTCTGTGAAATATGAAGGATTGTGATATTTTGTGTTGCTCACAGCCTTAAAATTATCTTTGAAATCAATGAAAGCACTGAGCTTATTTATAAGTTATTCTCTACCTGAAAGTTAAATAACATGTTTTTTTAAATGTGTGACGTGATTCTATCTCCAATTAAATGGAGTAGCAAAATATGGCATTAAAACTTAATTACTATTAGGAAATGTGTTTCAACTTACCAAGCTCTGTATCTCTCTTGCAGGACTAATATTTGGTAAACCCCTTTTGCAGCCTGAGGCAAAGCAGTTAGGCAGTTACATATCACTATGATTCTTTTAAGGAAAGTTGTACTTAAAATAGCTTGCTGTACTACTTTCAGGTTGGTTAGAACAATTGTGTTTATTATCTGTCAATCCCTATGAGAATCCCCATGCACACAGTGCACCCTGCTTATGACAGTAGATAGAATTTTTGGAAACCAACTTTCCAATCACAAATGCCTGCACATTTCACTCCTATGAGCCATGTAGCACAGCCTAAATGCAGAAATGTGATCCATGAAATGTAACCATAAGCACAGTATTCATTGCCAAAGGCTGAAAACAAGGGACTCCAGTGGAAGTATAAAAAGAATATATAATGAGAAAATTTATGAACAGGCAAGATTGAAAGCTTTTCTAAAATGTATAAGCTAGTAAGCTGATTTAATTTTTACCCATTTCTATAAAACCTCCAATTTTATTATCAATTAATAGAATGCCTGGGAGAAAGATTTACTCATTTAATAGTGTACAGAAACTTTAATTTTGTCTTCTATGAGAACAAAGTGACCATTATTTTACTCCTTCTATTGGTGTTTGTATTAACTTTGCATATAAAATAGCCTAAACATAGTTAGTGTGAGGTAGCTATTATAGTTAGCGTCATGGTATGGGACTGAAAGTTAAAGATTTCTGTGTTTGCTAATAAATTTTAAGAAAATTTTAAAATGATAATTTACTTTTCAAATCAATGATTTATATTTAATAGTACACTCATAAATGCAGAAATTAGGAAATGTATATTTTATCTGAGAGAATGATGGTGCACTCAAAAGTTTTCAAATTATAACCGAGCTTTCCATTCAGAAAATAGTTTCAATTTATACTAAAACTGAAGGCACTAAAAATGAATTTAACAGCAATCTATTCCATCAAATACAGATTGTCATGCCAAACTTGTATGGAAGCTCTTACAGCTGTAACATAATTAATACTTTATAAAGTCCTGTGTATATGAAATAAATAGAAAATGTGAACCTCAATATTAGGAAGACCTAAAGATTTTCATAAAAGCTAGGCTAATTCTTATAACAACCTATTCTCACAGTAACTCCTTCACTATTTCATAACAGTCTTAATTAGTCATGAGCCCTTCTGACCCATTCGTTCTTTAAAGGCTGCAACTAATAGTACAGCCACTGTGACAACTATGTTCAGAATAAAATTTGGAGAAGATATTCAAAACATTGCAACTATCAAAAACATGCTGCTTAGAAAATAACAACTATTAGTATTGAAATGCATGCTAAAGTACATTTGATATCATTTCAAATTCATCTGCAATTTAGGAGTCTTGGAGGCCTTGGAAACTATAGGAAGGGGAGCTAAAACACAAAGTTATGTGTAAAATAATAATATACTTAAGTGAAGAAAAACTGATTGGTCAACTAAGTAGAATTAAAAAAAAATGTCAGAAGTGAAACTGCGCATTGGTAAATACATAACTCTCGGAGAATTGTTCTATCTCTTAAACCCATAATAGGAGCTTTATGTTCAAAAATAGTAGACCAAAATGTTATTTTGAACATTTCTTGTGACCAACGTCCTCATTTTTCCATAGCACCATTTAACTTAATGATGTTTCTATTGATAAAAGAATATTACTGGCTTCACAGGCAGAATTTCCCTCCATCAAGAAACCCTTGAGATATACGTGTCCATGTATTTTGTCCAGGTCATTTTTTACCTAAACAGTGATTCAGTCCCATTAAAATAGGACAAAATTGCTTGTATCAATTGATTTCTTTCCATTTCACCTACTTTCAAATTGTTTGAAACGAAGCAAACCAAACCAAACCAAAACGCAGTTTCTTCTGCTTTCAAATAGGAGTTTGCTTGATGGTTGTTTTTAATACTGAGAAAAAATGCTTACTCAACTTTTCCAGATATGACAGCTTTAAACTACAACTGAACGCATTTTCTATGCAAAACGTCTTATATGCTTTCTTAAATTCTCCTGGGAAGTTTCTGAGTATGATTGATAAAGGCCAGCAGGAGGGCTGCAATGGATGGGTAGAGTCGACCTTCATGCCCAGCGCCTTTCGAGCTACAGGTAACTGTAACTGTGCATGACTGAAAATTCCCAGCTAGTCGAAGTTCAGCAAATCATGCATTCTGAAAAGTACTTGGGAAATAGCACTGAGTCAGGCTGCGTTATCTTGGGGAAAACAATCCAGGTGTGCTTGTCTTCCTATAAATAAAAATAAAGTAGGGACATATATACAGTATTTATTTCTGAAATTAAATTTTAGATGCCAGGAATGTAACACCTGTCAAATAACTGGTGTAGCTGCTTTAAAAATTAAATTTTTGTGTGTCTTTCTGAAATGTTATTTCCAAGCCAGTATTTGTCATCTGTTCCTTCATAAAATTTAAGAATTCCAAGATTACACTCATGTGGGAAATGTGAGAATTCTCATTTTATGAATCAAAAATTAGAAGTGGATAAGTGGTCATTCAGTCTAGGGCTTTTTTACTCCGAAGTATATATGCAGAGATTTGGTGAATAAATATTAAAACTTAATTTATGCACATCTCTAAAATATGTACTTACATTACCAAACCAGTATGACAAGTAAATGAAGCAATTAATCCACTATGCTTAGGTAGGTTCCTTACTCTTATTAAGCACACAGTTAACTGTTCTAGTGATTGCTATTTCACTGTAATAATCTATATTTAGAATCTTTAAAAATTAATTAACTAATTAATTAATTTCTTTATTTGATACAGGTTCTTGCTACACAACTCAGACTCATGGTGACCCTTCTGTCTCATTCTCCCTGAAACTGGGATTGTAAGTGTGTGCCACCATTGCTTGGTCTCAGTGGTGGGCACAGCACACTCAAGGCTTAAAGGCCATGGCATGTGGCACGCAGTACCTGGGATTGAACCTGGGTCCCTGCACTTCCCAGGCAAGAGCTTAGATCACTGAGATAACTCCTCAGCCCTCTATATAGAATCTTAACTTTGAGAAAGATTTAAGCTCAAAACTGGAAAACTTACTTTCAGAAAACACCAAGCAGATAAAGAGGAAAGGTGGAAAAAGTTCAAACAGTTCCCCAAATAATATATTCCATTGTTTCAAAAATATTTTAATGCATATGCAAATTGATTTCATTTATATTACTAGCTTCCTTTAGTTTATGCAAGAGAAAGTTGTAAGCTTTTATCTGTTTGCTTCTTTGTAAGGCAGTCTTCGTTGTTTACACTTAGAACTCTCAGTATTTTGGACATTCTTTTGCGATTTTGATACACAATGCATTAAGTATTGCCATACTCTAAATATTTTGTTATGAAAATTTGTTTTATTTTACATAGAATGATTTATAGTATTTTGTCATTAGTATTGACTTGTACTACAGTAACATTTTATAAAACGACACATGAACTGCTGTATTCTTATCACCAGGGTGTGTGGGATGGGGAACACACTGAAAGGCATCTGCTGCCAACTTCAGGTCTTAGTGACAGTGCGGAGTCATACTTTTCAAAAGTCCCCTTTGAATCTGAATTCTTACTCTTATTATTTTATCTCTTTTAATTTTAATTTGCATTCATTTTGGTGTCTATTTGAATTTTCTGTCTATCCAATTTTCTCAAATATACATGGAATATACATGCTTAATATGTTTCTTTATTAGTATATGTGATAGCAATTATACTCACCTTGGGGAATTGTTACATACACGTATTATAACCCAGTTTAACCATTTATGTCCCATCCCACCTTTTCTTCTTCCCATCGGATACCCCCTTCTCATTTTCACAAAAGATTGGAGGATAATTTATTGTTGAAGCATATTGTCTTGGTTACTCTTCTGTCATTGCTGGGACAAATACCCAACACCCAAAATGAAGGAAGGAAAGGCTTATTTAGCTCACAGTTACTGGAGGTTTCAGTCCATACTCGCTGTTTCTAAAGCACAGTGGCATATGGCAGAGAGCATCCTTCCACTGTGGCAGGAAACAGCAAGAGAGCAAAGAAGGAGTAGCAACAGCAATGTTAACAGAGTGGAAGTCTGTCTCTGTCTCTCTTCTATTATATTCAGACTATCCGCATCAAGGTGGAGAAAGTAATCACACCCATAATCCCAGCAGTTCTAAGACCATAATCCCAGTGGATCATGAGTTAATCTCAAACTCTAGAAATCCCTGCCCCATGACTGTGTAAGGCTTTGGGGGGAATGACTAGACACAGACCATAGCAAATGTAAATCATTTCAGGTTTGAAACAGCTTTATTGACGCTACTACAATCAATCTTGCATTTAGGTGCTATGAGGCATTGAGCATGACTTTCAATAAAAATCACCTTTTAAAAAATGGCATTAACCTTTAACAGTAAAAAAATCAATTATACCATGGTATGAAATTATGAAGGAGAAATATTCCATACCTAGCATTTGTGAAGGTAAGCATCTATGGGCATGGAATTCAAAAGTCAAGATTCTTTATCACAATAGATATGGTAGATCCCAAAATTTTACTAAGACAGTATGTACAAGAAAAAAGAAGGTAGCAAAATATTTCACTTCTAATTTTCTTTAGAATTTATATATTTTTTCAAAAAGTTCATAATAATTTTAATTGTGAATCATTAACTGAATTCTAACTATGGGGGTAAGAACAAATTAATAAAAGTAATTGTAAATGAAAAATGCTAAGTGAGACCACTAATTGTTGGTTTATATGGAGTAGTACATGTAGAATATCTACCAATCTAATAAGTTTTTGAAATAATACATATAGAAAATCTAACAACCTAATAAGTTTTTAAAATAATTACCATTTAATTTAAATAATACCTTATTTAAATTTATTTATTATAACAATTACTTTTATTAATTTAGTATTGTGGCATCTGCTGCTAAAAATCTTAGACAATTATAAAAATTGTATGTTACTTTACTTATATACTTTATTTTTCTGTGATTTATCTATATTTTACAAATTTCTATGATTTATATAACTTTATATTACTGTTTGTTTTCTTTATTCCTTTGATACAATTATATATATATATATATAAATTTAGGACTGGGTCTACAGGGTCTCACTATCTAGATCGGACTCATAGTAATTCTCCTGTTTTTAGCCTCCTAAGTACAGGAATTATAGATACAAAACCCTATGCCCTGTCTCCCTGTCTCGATCACTATCACAGTGTGGCTAGGGGGCAGGGCTGTCATGGTACCCTGGGGATCAAGCCCCAGGTGATGGCCTCTGCCACAGCAGGTGCTTTACTTTGCTGAGCTATCTGGCCTGCTCACTCTCTCTCTGTATATATATATATATATATATATATATATATATATATATATATATATATATATTCATATGTATACTTATGTGTTATACAAAACAATAATGTAGATAGATGGATAGATAGTCTGCAATGAACTATCTCTGAAATACCCTCACTTCTAACTCTTACCCTGTCATCCTTTTCTCTCCCTCCAGCAACTCTGAAAGTTCTCATTCAGAAATATCATTATCAGGTGTGATTAAAATGCTGGTTCCTAGTGCCATGCAGTGTAAGGCAAGCTCAAAAAAAAAAAAAATCACTGGCACCTTGAAACTCTGGCTTTTATGAAAAATTAAAATGGGCTTAAAAGTCTTTAATCAATTTGGGACACTGAGGCAGCCATGAGAGTGTCTACAGACATTCATGAAAGAAGAATGCTAGAACTGCTGCAGCATATGGCAGAAAACATAAGTGAATCCAAACTAACGGTGAGTCTTCGAAGGAGAATTAATGGTATTGTGTCATCTATGTTAATTTAAAAGAGCTGAAATATTAATCATATTTTCTGTGACTCACCACACTCATCTTTTTTGGTTCTGAATGTAATAAGCTTCTTGAGGTCTACACTGTACTCAGAGGTCGTCTCTCATGCAGTGTTCCTTGCCCTACCAAGGTGAGCACGGTGCTTTGTACATACCTCGGACACAAGAGAGATGCAGAGGAGACAGAGGTAAGTACAATAAAAGAGGTCAAGGAAGGGCTAGAGAGATCGCTTAGTGGGTAAGTGCAGAAGCCAGGGTTCGATCCTTTGCACCGCAAGCCGTGCTGGCCCCACCCCTGGGCACGCTGAGGTGGTGATGGAGACAGGGGGGCGAGGGGTGTGGGGGCACACAATCCCACACGAGGGAGGGCGAAAACAGAAGGATCAGGAGCACAATGTGTCTGACATGCGTAGTGAAACCCTGTACAAAAAAAAAAAAAAAAGAGGTCGAGGAAATAAAAGGGTGGGATGAATAGGCATGAAGTAGAGATTCCCGAGGGGAACGTTCCGTACTGTAGAAGCTGCTCACATCTCTTTTTGGTCTTTTCGTCTTACTTTTGAAGGTGTTCTCATACATTTTGAACAACTGCCCTCTTCAGATAAGGTCTGGCTGCAGAGGCACGGGGCTCTATTGGATCATGGTGGCTCACAGCGTCGTGCTTCTGCCAGGGCACTAACACAAGTCGTGCGCACAGTGCAGAAAGTGGACTTCTTACCATTCACTTTTTGGCTTACGTTGGCTTTTTTATTGACGCCATTTGGCTTATCTCATAGTACAATGTTATTGTTTATTCAAGGGAAATATTTCCTTTTCCTTTGCTAATTGTCCCTTGACTTTTTTAATGTGTCAATAATTCACTCCCTATCTCCGGAAAACATTGTGCTCCGTTTCAGCTTTTAAAATGAATCTGAATCTGTGATAATCTGAATCTTTACTTCTGATGATTAGATTACATTTAGATTTTTTTTCATTTATGTATTTGGTACAGGGTCTCATGCAGCTTGGACTGGTAGAGATTCTTCTGTTTTCAGCCTCTCCAGAGCTAACCAGGCATGTTCTTTTATGCCCCAACTCAGACATCTGCTCAGCACACCTCAGGGGTGGGGCTGGTCGGTAATGCAGGACCAGGAATCAAACCCTGGTTCCTATGCCAAAGCAGGCAATTAATCCACTGAGCTGTCTCACCGGCCCAGTGCAAAACAATTCTAATTAAGACATTGGAGAACTTTTCTACACAGTAGAAGCTGCATTTTATTTTACTTTATTTATTTATTTTTGTGTGTGTGTGTGTGTGTGTTTTAAGCAAGGGTCAACAGGGTGTTCAGGGTCTCACTACTAGATCGGACTCTTAGCGATCCTCCTGTTTACAGCCTCTCAAGCACTGGGATTACAGGCGCGCACTACCAGGCTCAGTCTCAATTGCCATTTCAGCGTGCCCGGGGGACCTGGCTGGCCTGACAGGCACAGGGATCGAACCCTCAGTCCCTGCTCCAGCTTGCGGGTGCTTTATTCTGCTGAGCTATTTGGCTGGCCGTATAAGCTGCATTTCAAATAATAATGAAATCAGACAAAAATATGGACTTTGTGGGTCTCAGCCACTCACAGACGGTTGTGTTGTGTCACCCTGCTGCAGCAATTGTGAAGATAAGAGGGGAACTAGGAAACCTGCTGAAGTTGACAGTACAGAAACATGGGAAGATCTTGGAATGGCAGGTACATCAATGTGACACAAGTGCAGCCGCACAACTGTTATTATATGAAGTAGGACACACACACAGCAATGCATAGTACTCAGTTTGATTTTGAGTTTTCAATTACTTGGAAAGAAACCTACTTATATAATATATCTTTGAGGAATAATTTTCTAAAACTCCTTCCACATAATAATCTATAGGATGTAAAAATAGGAAACTACCAATGAAGATAGTTATAAACCAGCAAATCATTTCTTCAGTGAACTTTATTCTGTATTTTCTGGAACATCATTTTCTATTTTAGTTTTTGTTATGTTCTTTGGAGCTTTTCAAAACCTCCCTAAACTCCCCGAATATAAATCTTTTAGAAGCAGAGCAAAGTTTGTAAAAGATTTATATTCAGCTGAAACCACAAATTCATTTTGTTCACTATTTAATACAAATTTAATAACTCAGGAAATTTCTGTATTTAGCTTTATGAAATCATGTTTTGATACTTGCAAAATTTGCATTAAAGATACATTTTTTTTGTAACTGTAACATGGAGCTATCTACTCATTAAACATAATTTTAGAACTATTTTCAAAAAGTGTATTAAACCATAAATGAACAAACTTTAATATCACTGTACTCTCCCAGGATAAAGCAATAGCAGAGAGTTGTTGTAAAGAAGTGTCAAGAAATGCAATTACATTTTAATTCATACAGGGGATACCAAAATAGTACATATATATGAAATAAATTAAAACACCTGTGCCACAGTATCATGTAAATTTTCAGGACTAGGAAAGAATATGAATAAAGAGAATGTTGTTGCTGAGAACCTTATCAGATCCAAATGAGATAAATGTTCAAATATGTGTTTAAAATGATATGCAAGATCACTTTCTGTTATCAAAATGAATTCATTGCTAATCTTCAAGTAAATGACATTCAGTGATTAGAATTTAATTGTATTGTTTACTTACAAGTACTTTTAATGAAAAAAAGGACCATTTTTACTAATGTTGAATTAAAAGATCAAATAAGACCTTGTATTACTGCAATGCAATTTCACACTTTATGAAAGTGATTGAGCCCAACTTAGTGCATTGGTTCTGAATACAAAAGTAGAGGCAGATTAATGCTAGATTTAAATGATTCTTACAAGTATTGAAGAAGAACTCTTGTGAGGTTTTTCCATAATTAAACTTTAATTTTGAAAGATTATTCTTAGACGCAGTACTTAGCATCAAAATATAAATGTCACTTTTATGTGGTCCTTTAAAAATGAATTCATTAAGTTTTATAATATGTATTCTCTGAATTTTGAAAGTCACTTTATTAATCTTAACTAACTTATTTTAAAGTTCTTTAGTTTCAAAATTAAAACCTAATTTAAAAAAAATTGTGTTGGCCGGCGAGATAGCTCAGTGGTCTAAAGCACCTACTAGGCAAGCTGTGTGGGGACTGTGGTTCAATTCCTGGCACCACTTGCTGTACTAGCCCTGCCCCCAGACTCGAATGAACTGACCACCCAAAGAAAAGTATGTTTAAGGCAAAGTATAAATAGATTTACTTGGACTATATGGTATAGGGTAAATGGCTGGGGATAAAAATAAACCTGGTGTTATCTTTTTGTGCCAATAACTATAATTTTTAAAATGTGTATGACATAAAATTGTGATGTTTTAATATAGTCTGTAGATTTGTAATATAAAAAAATCGGAATGAAAAAGTAAGTGCTCAATGTAAACTTACTTTTTTAAATAACTAGATACAAAGTGAGGTATTTGTTTATGTTTCTCAAAATTTTCAATTTTAAACATGAAAATCTGACTTTTAGATAAAATTTATTCATACTAAAGGGGGCAGATTGCCTCTGATCTTTGTCTTTCGTGTTACTCTTACATTTTATTTAAACATTTTGGGGCTGAATGGTAACCTTCTCCAGATGGGGTACATTTTGAATGTTGACCTTATGCTACCACGGTAGCTTGTGGAGTAGTAACAAAATGTTGCTGAGTATTACTATTTTTAGTCATCCTCAAATCTGAGGTTATTATTTTTGTTTCATTGGAAATTTTAGAGGAAGATCTAGTACAGCATATAATACACATCCTGTGTCAAATGCTTCTGCTGTTTAGTAGGTGGGAGAATATAAACCACAGAACTGGAGCAGGCAATTGTTCGAATTTTGCATTGTAAAAGCTGATCAACTATCTAAAGCAGGATGACCCAGGATCTGCCACAAGATTGAAATTCTGGGAGCGAGGCAAAAAAAAAGAAAAAAAAAAGAAACTCTGTGCAGGAATGCTTTTTCTCAAGGTGTTCCTACTAGTATCCTTAGAGGTACATAGAACTCTTAAAACCCTAGCAAAGTGAATTTATCTGATGAACGGGGTTTACAATAGAACTTATTTATTTTTCTATTAATTTAATGCTTTCTTTTGAGATCTTCTAAAAATATCTCTGTTTTATTGTGGTATGAATTTAGATGTGTTTTAAGTAGTGAGATAGTCAGGGTCAACACATATGGAGAAATAGTTTGAAATAAATTGTAACTTTGCTATTCTTTAAATTTTTCTAAGTTAGAAATGTGAACTAGAGCCAGAGAGATGGCCCTAGTACTTCCCTGGATAAGTGCAGGGCCTGATTAAATCTCCCACATTCTGAAAAAAAAAAAGTAAAATAATATAAGAACTGAAATTCAGTGTGAAGATTTCTCAAAAATAATAAATAAATAAATACTAAGAACTGCATTTTATCCAGTTATATTCCCCTTGTAGTTATCTAGCCAAAAGAGTTAAAAAATATATATTACACAGATGTATACATACCTATGTTTAAAGTAGTACAATTCATGCTAGGCAAATTTTAGAATCAGTCTCTAAGGACATCAAGAGATAAGAGAATAAAGAAAATGTGCTATTTATACACAACAGAGTTCTACATTGCCATCAAGATGCATAAATTTGGGTCATTCAGAGGTAAATGGGTACACCTAAGACTGTAATATTCAATAAAACAAACCAGGACAAAATATCGAGTGAATAAATTAGAAATATTATGCGAAACAAATAAATAATTGCAACCTTGAATATCACATGGTATCGCTTATATAAGAAATCAAAAAGAGATAGAAAGAGCAAATTAATACTTAACAGGAAGGAAGGAGATGTTTTTCAAATGGAAGGGGGCCAAAAATAGAGAGGAAGGAGGTGAGAGAATGGAAACTTAAAGGAGAAGAAAAATCCTGACAGATTTTTTTCCAAATTGGGAAGGTACTGAGACATGGAAACATCTGCTTCATGGTAAATTTGATCCTGTGCACTTGCAATCAGGTACCAATACAAACAGATTTTGAAAAAAAAAAAAATACTTCCAAGGAAATTTAGAAACTAAATGAATGCCTGAAAGAGAGACTAAATAGGGCATCTGGCACTTCAGTGTCAGGGGAGAGGCTCAGGCAAATATCTGAATGCATAGGAGACCTGCAAGACCATCTGGGATGGAGAACTACCAGCGGTTCCTTCTTCACAGATTGGCTGAGTATGTGGGCTGAGATTACAAAATAAAATACACAATTAAGTTGAAATTCCTATTAAAGATGAGTAATATATATTTTAACGCCAATATGTACTGACATGCTAAATATACTTGCTATTTACACAGTTATAATATACAATATGTGTATAAAATATTTGTTTTAAATCTCATATTCAAATTTGACTGGAAACCCGCATTGTGTGTGGTGTTTAATAATTCTCCTCAGATGGGCCTTGTATCAGAATAATTGATTACATAATAGGCATCAATTTCTCTTTCTTCTGTCTAATAATTTGATTAGCCTAAAGATTAATTATAATCAGTTATGACAATCTTGCTTAGTTTGCTCCTTACATGCACTGATTAAATATATAACGCAAAAAATGTGAAATAAAATACTACAACCTCCTCTGGTGTCAAATTTTTGTTCTTGTTAATGGCCTTGGAGTGAAAATAGTTGCCACTGTCAATTCTAGAGTGACCCAACTACACAGGCCCTTGTCCTACCCTTATAATTTATTAGAAGGCACCAGTAAACTCATCACTAATAATAAATATAGGAGAGCAAATATTATAAATGCTCACAACAGTGAGGAGGAGGGCATTCACCAGCCAGAAATTAGTGCTCACAAGGAAATTAGAGACACCATTAGATGATAAAATACAAAGTAGATATATTTGGTGTGAGTTCATTTAATGTTTGGATATTAAGTCTGACAACTGTAAATGTTACAGGAAAAGGAATGCCTTTTCTTAAATTAGTGACAGAAGACCATAAAGATCACTTTAAAATATGGGGAGCAGAGACCACCTGGGATATTAGGGGAAGGGCAAGAAAACTGAGAGAAAGGCAGGTGGATGGAACTCAGTAAGAACCTCTGGTCAATGGGTACATACATCACACAATGTCCCTCTATTATGGACAGTTTTCATTACAGAACTATAAAGAGAAAGCATGTTCAATCACCTTTGTACTTCTATAGGTTCATTCTAATAGAAGGTTGTCCTATCAAAAACAATTGTAGCAACAGCAATGATAGAAAAACGTACTAAAATATCACAGAATGCTAAGGGAAAAGTTCCACATTCCTTATGTTGGAACTGAGTTTTCATTCAAAACTTTGCTGGACTCCTTTGGAGTTAATTATTTTTCTTTTATTATTAACTTTATTGAGAAACAAATAGCAATGAGACATTTTCAAAACCGATTGATTGGACAGTTTCAATAATTAATACATTGCATATTGTTGTCTTTGTAGTAGTTCTTCATGGTTCAAGATGCAGAGATGATATCCTGTCCAAACACTATTAGTGCAAATCTTTCTTTTCCTTGATTTAAAAGAAATTGGCTGTATATCTATCCAAACTATTTTGTATATACAGATAAAGAATGTTCCTGTGTTTGTATCCCCTATTTTTGTTTAGTTTTGTCAGAGATCAGTATTACATTGTCATTTAAATATTGGAGGTGCGAGAACTGAGCATAATAATCCAATACAGTCCAGTAGTCCATAGTGGTAGTGGGTTATCCATAGTACTAGAAATGTCAGAAATTGTTGACTTGAGCCCTTTACAGCTCGGCATATTAATAAGGCTTTACTTTGCATGCCTCTGGAGTTCTCATTATCAACAATATTTTTTATTTTTAAAATAAACTTCTTAAAAATAAATATATATCCATGAGAGAATGAAAGTTTACAACTTATAAAATTAACATACTTATAAGGAAAAAAAAAGAGCATTAAAGACAATGTCACACTAGTCACTTTATCATGTCTGGACAACAATACCTTAGAGTCACAATTTAAAAGAAGAGGGCTGTGTTTTAGTTCTCAGGGTCACTGCATGGTTTGCAGACTCCAAGGCAGAAATGGCACAATAGAAGGACCTCACAGAGGAGGAGTGCTGTCCATCAGATGACAGCCTGGAAGCTGAGAGACAGGGAAGACCTAGAACCACAAGTGCATCCTCCAAAGTCAAGCATTCGGAGACCCAGCCCCAGACACCCAATCCCATCTCCCATCAACATTTTCAGTCATGCACTTGCCAACACATAATCCCTGATCGATGTAGCACTCCCAGGATCCAATTATCTTCTAGAAGACTAGCTCTGAACATAATGAAGCACTTTGGGAAGATTTATGAACCAACGTATAACACCGATGGAAGTTATTTTATTTGAAACTATTCACTTAGTGACTGTCATTTACTATGTAGTGCTTTGTAAACTTTTTTTTGACAGGGTCTTTCTATGCAGTTTGGACTGGTCCAGTGCTCACTTTTGTAGCTCTGAAGCTCATCTTGAACTCCTATCAGTTCTCCTGTCTCAACCTCCCTAGTGCTGTGATCATAATCCAGCACCATGACTGGTTTGCAATGCTTTATAAACAAGGCCCCTAACATTACATTGGAAACACTAGGGATGAAAAAAAAGTAAGGAATCCTAGGATTTATCCAGGGCAGAGCTGACATATGGGACAAGCTGATGAAACATTTGCTATCATAGATAAAATCACTGATTATGTGCAATAAGGTTATGTTGTAATGGTTTAAACACTGAAGTACAAAAAGTACACAGTGAATTTTATATTTACAGTTGTATTACATGTAGGCACTGAACTACACATATATGTGGGATTCATAAGTACCTACATTTAAGCTAAATATAGATTAAATCACCTAAGGAATTAAGGTGGAGAAGAACAACATATACAGACAAGGACCCAGGAGTATTTTCTCTGGGATAGTTCACTGAAACATTGACTGTTGAAGATTACGGGACAGTAGTAGTCAATGAGAAATATCAGGACTGTTTTGAGGAGATAAATTGCATTAAGCATTGCTGAGAAGTGACATGCAATGAAGACCAAGCGACTTCCATAGATTTTGCCCTAAAAAGGCTCTTTATGATTTTGACAAGAATTCTAAAGGTTATGTCTGAAATTGGATTGAGAATTTTAAAATGTCATTGACAGAGGAAGAAATCTCAACACTATGTCATGTTTTGTTTGTTTTTCAGGAAATGGAGGAAAAGAAATGAGACAAAAGACTAAGAGAAGTATATCAAAACACATGACTGTTTCCCCCTGGCAACAGCTGGAATATAGTTCAGAAATAAAAAGTGTGAATACGAGAGATAAGTGGTAACAGATACTAATTTATTTGAAGAATACAAAGCCAAATATGATTTTGACAATTTAGCTGATGACAAAATAATGGGAAAGGTCAAACGTGATTGGATAATTTTTTCTCTTTAATAAATTTTTTCTGCAGAATCAGCAGCTGTGAATGAAGAGTGAAGGAAGAGAAAGGCAAAACAGTTATCTGGGAATAAAGAAAACAAGTTTAATAGAAACAAAGTTGACATTTCTGGTGTAGCTGCACATTTGAAATTTATTTAATTTAAGATGAAATCAGTCAAGGGAGTGATTTTTCTTCAACAACTTTCAGGAGCTGAATACTTGTTCTGATTTTGTTTTTCAACAGACAAATATTTTTGAAAAGACTGAAGCACAAAGCCAGAGTAAAAACTCACTGAAAACCCTCATGTTAGAAATTCAGAGGTTTTTATTCTGAAAAACAAACTAACACAATTGTTGTTCTTCTGACAAATAAGCCCGAAAAACAGGAGAAATGAGTTTAGAAGTTGTAGAGAGCAAGGATTTGAACATGGCAGAGTTATTGACATAACAAGTTCCAGTTAGTAACCATCGGAATTGTGGAAACAAAAATTGGAAGCAAGGTGAAGGAACTGAGAAAACTAGTCATTAGTGGAGTCCTCCACCTGAGGAGATGTTTTCAAGATCCGCAGGGCGAAAGGTGAAGAGGAAATGAGGCTCAGTGATTGATTAGTGATTGTGTTTAAAGAAGCAGCAAGCTAGACAATAACAGGGGATGAGGTGGGTGGTGCCGGTCTTCAGGACTGCATGTCAGTAGTTGTAGAGCTTTGGAAGGAAGAAAGAAATGGGCCCCGAGAAGGCAAACTGTACAGATTTCAGGAGGTAGAACAGAAACGATAATAATGATCTCAGAAAAATCAGATTCCATTAAAGGAGACTCGAGGGAGGCAAGTGAGAATGTGTAATGGAATTTATTTTTAATTTTTAAAAATAAATTATTTATTTAGTACAGGGTGTCACTACCCAACTCAGGCTCAAAGTGATCCTCCCATTTCAGCCCCTCCTGCACTAGGATTATAGGCCTGTGCCACCTGTCTGTTTTCAGTGGCCTGCTTGGCAAGGGGCTGGCACTGGATGTACTACTAGGCATCAATCTAGGGGCCTTATACTTGCCAGGGAGATGCCTACATGGTTGCGCTCTCTCTCTATAGCCTTGTCACATGGAAAAAGTGTTTTTTTTTTTTTTTTTTTTTATACAATAGAGTATTACTCAGCTACAAAGACAGACAGACTTGAGGTCTTTATAAGTAGCTGGATGCAACTAGAGATTATACTCATAAGTGATGTAAATCAGACTCACATGTATAAATATAGTATTGTCTACCAAGTGTAAGAATCTGAGAGTGTAGATAACACCTAGAAGGTATGATAGATACAGTAAAAAAAGAAAGAAACTTGATTTAAGTAATAGTCATGAAGATGAGAGAAAGGAGAAAAGATAAGAAAAGGGAAAAAATGCAAGTATATATGTAGGATGGCTGAAATGGTCTTACTAATAATTCGCATCGGTTGATTTTTTTTTTTTTTCAAACAGGGCTAGTGAGATAGCTCAGCAGACAAAATCACCTGTTGGGCAAGTTTAGGCAAGAGTAGGGGCCATGGTCTACTCACCACACCACATGCAACACCAGCCATGCCTGGGCTGGCCACAGAGTCCAGGGGTGGTGGCTCAGGCCTGTAATCCCAGAGCCAGGAGGCTGAAAACAGGAGGATCACCATGAGTCTGAGCTGTGTAGTGAGACCTTGTAACAACGAAATACAGACAGACAGACAGACAGACAGACAGACAGACAGAAAGGGAAAGAAGGAAGGAAGGAAGGAAGGAAGGAAGGAAGGAAGGAAGGAAGGAAGGAAGGAAGGAAGGAAGGAAGGAAGGAAGGAAGGAAGCAAGCAAGGAAGGAAGGAAAGAAGGAAGGAAAAGAAAGAAAGAAAGAAAGAAAGAAAGAAAGAAAGAAAGAAAGAAAGAAAGAAAATAGCAGTTATGCTTAAAATTTTCACCTTGACCAACTCTGTATGCTGATACCTGTGTCAGAAGCAAGTACATCAAGGACAGCAATGTGTAATACAAAAACCATGGTTAAATACCACTCATCTTGGACTTCTAAATGTGTATTGTTTGCAATATTTTATCAATTATTATTATACTCTATAAAATACACTTTAAAAGCTAAGAAAGACAAGGAAAAAATGAAGGTTCCTTGTCAAATCTTGCATAACTATTTTGTTAATATGAATCACAGATTTGACAATAAAAATAGGCAATATACCATCCATCCATTATTAATTAGCTCTTCCTGTTTTGAGTATCTGTAACATATGTATCGCTGTAATTTGGCCTGTTTTGTTTTTGTTTCTTCTATTTGTTTTTGCTTTTGTTTTTACTCTTCAAAGTAAAGTAAAATAAAATTTAAAAATAGGAGAAGGGCAAGTGAAATTTTGCTGATGATAAATCTGGAGTGTTAGAAGGTATGACAAAATACCTTTACCTATTCAAGAAATTCGGGAAGAAAGATTGTGTTAAAGAAGAGGCACAGTAACTATGGGTGAAACTGGATTATCTGCACTCCCTGGGCATTTGGATATGATTGAAGAAAGACAGACGTGAGGAGAAACTAAGTAGGCTTTAAGATTTTGTGAGAGAAAGGCTGATGCTTTATACTATCTGATGCTATCTCCATAATCTAATGCACCTGCATTTTTCTTAATATCAGAGAGTGACTGCAGAATATTTGTGGAACTTTGCCTATATCTAAAATACAGCCCATACACTTCTGAAAGAACATTTGTCAATGACAACAGAGTACATTGAGAAAAATAAAAATACATTGAGAACATTTAATATGCATATTGATCTAAAAATATTTATATAAAAGCATCTTGAACCCTTGTTTAATTTCCCATTTATACATGGAAATTTGAGTGTCTCAGTATCATTAAGTGTTTTAATATCTTGACACTATAGCAAGTAGACATCAAATAATTAGAAGTCATGCTGATACAATATGGTAATAGTTAAAAAGTAAGACTTCTACAACCTCATATAAAGTTAACTTTATAACATAATTTTATGTTATGCTGTGAAGTTTTATTGTTAGATCATTATCCAAAACTTCTAAGATCCATTTTATTGCCTTAAATTGGACATAGTCCAAAACAATTGCATACCATGAATTCACAATAGCAACCTCATGCCTTTTATCTTTTTTAGGTTGAAGGCAACATGATGGGTAGGCACATATGCACTTTCCAGGATTTAATTTTTTCAATCATATTACATTTATTTTGGGTGAAGTTATGTTTTGTTCCCATTTTACAGATGAACAAATGATGAAATAAAATGTACAGAAATCATCTAATTTCCTTCATCCACTCTGTTGTTGGTCAGAATCTGAACCAAGGCAACCCAGCTGCTGCTCTTGTATTGCTAACAATGTGCCACCCTGCTTCCAAGAGACCAAAGTTAACGCTTTATATTTTCACTACAGTATTGGAACTTTTATTCATATGGAAATACTAGTGACTCTAAAATAAAGAAGTCAGCAAGACAGAGTGAATTGCCTTTTCCTTTAAAGCAACCCCCCCAAAAACTATATATAATATATATATATATATATATATATATTACTTATCAAATAACTGATTTATTTATTTATTGGTACCAGGGATTTAACTCAGGACCTTGCACCTGTCAGGTAGGCACTTATGCTGCTGAGCTCTCTCCCTAACTAAATAAAAAAATGTTATACAAATGAATAACTACTTTGTATCTGTATATTCAAAATAGTTAGAATCAATATGAAGCTATATTCTCTTAATTGAATGAATAGAAAAATTTGTTCTAATAGTGTTTGTGGACATGATATCATGTCTGCATCTTGTATAATGAATAACCACTAAGACAACAATATGCAATGTATTAATTATTGAAACTGTCCTACTAACCTGTTTTGAAACTGTCTCATTGCTATTTGTTTCTCAATAAGATTATTAACAGTAAATAAATTGAAGGAGGAAGCAATATTTATTAACAATTTGGTATCAAAATACACATAAATTATTCATGGTGTATCTAAAATGTTTCAGTCATATGTTCATGCATAAATATTAGAAATCACTTTTATTGGGGACATAGAAGCATTTGTGTTTTGCTTATTTTTCTTTACTTTTTTATTTAAGAAGTAATAATAGATACATTAGTTTAATTCATAATATGAGGAAGAAATAATTTTTATCTATCCATTTTATCATTTTTTAGAAAATTAAATCTCTACTGAATAAAATATGTTCTACAATGATTATAATAAGTTGTATTTTGTAATGAGAAAAAAACCTATGAAAGAACGTTAGTACCTAATGTGTTGCGTGTTTTGTAAATGTAAATTCAAGGTTACCTAATACACCTTGAGGAACAGTTCTTTCTGCACTGGTCGAGTGAGCTTCAGGTCCTCCTAGCGGGAAGCACGTTAGGTACCTGCAAGGACATCTAGCCCGTGCCTTGCAGTATGGCCTTCCACAGGCTGGCCAGATGGACTGTGGACTCCTTTGTGCTCAGGGTTGAAAAAAATCCTGCTTGCTGAGGTAAGTAAATTTTCAGATGAAAAAATGTATATATATTTGTTTCCTACAATCAGGTCCTGCTTAGGCTTTATACATTTTGTCAGTGAAATTCAAATTTAATTTGGCATCTTCAGTTTCGACTCCTTAAATATGATACGTAATGAATGCACAGAACTCTGGTAATTACTTGTATTATTACACATTAATCTTCATCGTAGCTGTGCATTTAAACTTCTTGAATTTACACTTTATTTTTCTAACGTAGTGATCTGCTAGTGGCCAAAACCAACAGATAAAGATAAATCCAATTACCTTGAGGGTCATGTAAACACATTGTCATAAATAGATAAACTGGACAAAAAAAATCATTGAAGAAATACCAGAGTTGATTTAAAACTTTAAACAGATAAATCTATAGAATGACCTCCCCAACAAAAAAAAGTGTACACACTTTCTTCTTAGCAGCATATGAAACTGTTCTGAAATAGACCACATACTAATCAATAAAACAAGTGTAAGTGAATAATTTAATTTATACATATTATCAAATAATAAGAATGAAACAAAAATGAAAAACAAAAATAACACAAAATTTTTTGAATGCATGGAAGCTAAAAAAATATGTTCTCAAATTTCAAGGAAGAAATAAGATAGTTTCTAGAACTAAATGATAATCCTAAATAGCATAACAGATACATGGAAAATAAAGAAAGCAGTCCTAAGCAAAAAGAATACATCTGTGGACACTTACATCATAAAAACAGCACCAAGTAAAATAAATAACCTATGATTCACCTCAAGGTAAAAAAAAAAAAATAAGAACAAAGGAAAAAATGTAGGACAATGAAGGAAATTATAAGTATCTGCAGAAATAAGTAAAATTGAAACAAAATTTTAAAAAATACAAAGAAACAATGATTTGAAAATAGTTTCTGCAAAAATATTAGTCACTGCAAACAAATAAACAATAAAAAGATGAAAATCAAGTAAACAGAGTGAAGTCACAGTGGCAGAAGCCAAAATCCATACGATGATTAACAGCTATTTCAAAAAACTGTACACCAATAAATTAGAGAAATCAGGAGACACAAATGGCTTCCTAGACACACATACATTTCTAAAACTGAACCAACAGGATCCAACAACCCTGAGTATTTCAACAACAGGCAATGCCCCTGAATAGTAGCAGAAAGTCTATCAACTAGAAAAGCTGAGGTCATCGTGAGTTAAGAAACTGCTACATTTTACAAGACTTTGAAGATCAAAACACTCTTTAGATCCTCAGTGATCTTGAAAGGAATAGAGCACTTTCAAAGTCACCACTCACAGCTAAATTTACCCTGATTAAAACTGGCTACAGACCAGCCACAAGAGCTCTACAAACCGTTCTCTTAATAAATATAGAGGCAGAAATTTCAGAAAGGGTACTATTGTACAGGATGCAGTGAATCACTGCAAATATTATACATCCCGACCAATTAGGTTTCATTCTAAGAATGAAAGAATGGTTCAGCATACTTACATGCACTGAATAGTATAATCACACAACCTTTCAAGGTCAGCAAAGACTCAGGACATAGGAGAACCTGTACTGCAACATCATAAAACTCAGTTGAGCTCCAAATTTTCTGAACAAGGAGATTATGGAGCCACAGAGGAAAGATATTGAGTCACATGGAGAGAAAACTTTCTCTCAGGCTCTCACAGAGAGCAAACTGGTCAAGCATTGGCCGTGACTCATCCACATGGATGACACAGACAAAGAATCTACAGAATGAGGTACAGGACTACAAGAGAAACCCTGAGGGGACTTCACTGAACTCATCAGAAATAAAAAGTACATGTGTTGGTATATAGGTCTTTCTCTATCTAGGTCTTAACCATCCAGCATAAACGTATAAAAATGAAGTACACACTGTGGGGCTATAATAATAAGTTGAGCTGTAAATGGCTATAGTCAACAACTTCTTTGGATAACTCACTATTGTTGTGGAATGCTGGACTGTGTTTGATTGTGTTGTTGAGTTCAGGCACCTAAAGTAGTTGAATGACAATGGAGTGCCCATGTTTGACAGATGTAGACAAAGGAAGGGGTATAGAAAGGAAGAATCATGATGTGTGTGCATGGACAGTACAGTTAGGATAGATAACGCCATGCTTCTACATAATTCTATGAGAGGCAAGATTTGCACTAATGGTGGTTGGACAGGATATTATGTCAGCTTCTAGTACTATAGACAACAACTAGGAAAATAACAAGATAGAAAGTATTAATTATTGAACCTTTGATGTAATTCAGGTATAAAAATAAGAAACACAAACAGCTACACTCTCTTAATTTACTGATAAGAGACATGTGGTATAATAATGTCTGTAAGTATAATATCATGATACTTAACATTATGATGCCAAAACATTATGAAAACAGTTTGCAATGTATTAATCAAATCCATCTTGTCAAGGTATCTTAAAACTGTCTCATTGATGTTTGTACTTCAATGAAACAAAAAGAAAAAAAAAATAACACAACCACAAAAATCACCTGAGAAACTCAATACATGCAAAAGTCCTTTAACAAAATCCAACATTTCATGATAAAAATCCTGAGGAAATAGGCATAGAAAGACCTCATCTCAATCTTGCAATAGCCATTTGTGATAAACCTAATACTAATATATTAATTGGAAAATATTAATCCTTCCCTGTAAAATTTGGTATGAGAAGGCAAAAGAAATCAGGAAAGAAAAGAATAAAAGTAATATATGGAAAGGAAGAGGTCAAATTATTGTTATTTAAAAACACATGATCCTCTAAATATATTGCACTGGAATCTGCCAAAAGACACTCAAAATTAATTAGCAACCTTATTACTATAGCAGGCTACAGACATCAACAAAAACAGTAGCATTCCTGTACACTAATAATGAGGTCAGTGAGAAAGAAATTAGGAAAAAATACCTATTTACAATAGTCGTATGAAAAAATAAATAGGAATTACCAAAAGGACATGAAAACCCCTATAATACATACTAATATATACTCTGATAAAGGAGATTGAAGAGGACACAAGAAATGTAAGATAATCTCTGTTCCTGGAGAGACAGAGGTAATATTACAAAAATGTCCACACTTCCAAAAGTTATTTAACAGCGTCTCAATTAAAGAGCGGTAACATTCTTCACAGAGCTAGAGATAACAATCCTGAAATTCACATGCAAGCAGAAGAGACTCAAAGTAACAAAAATAAATCCGGGCAACAAAAGCAATGCAGGAAGCAATGAAATCCTGGATTTCAAGTTTTACTTCAGAGCTACACTGATAAAATATGCCAGGACTGGCACACAAACAGAAACACGGATCAGTGGAACACAGCAGAAGATGCAGAAAGAACTGAGGCACAGTGGCCCAATTCTAATTGTCACAAACAGGACAAAAACACTGAGGGCACATTTTCCTCTACCACAGATGATCCTAGCATAACTGGCTACATGCAGGCAGATCAACTCAGACTCAAGTCTCTTACCATGCATTAAACTCCAAATGGATAAAGAACTAAATATTAGGGCTAAATTACTTTAACATTAGCGTGAGAGCTTTGGTAAAGCTCTTAAATTCAAAGTCCAGTGACTTCCTGAACAGAACTATAACTGCATAGGAAACAGAACCAAGAATCAACAAATAATATTACGTTAAATTTAAAAGATTCTCCACAAAGAAAGAGATGATCAGATAGTGTGCCTGGGGAGATTCACAGGGAGAGAAAACTTTCTCTCAGGCTCTCACAGAGAGCAAACTGGTCAAGCACTAGCTGTGACTCATCCACATGGATGACACAGCCAAACATCTACAGAATATGGTGCAGGATTGCAAAATGAACCCTGAAGGGTCTTCACTGACGTCATCAGAAACAAAAGCTAAGCCGGGCATGTGGCATATGCCTGTAATCCCAGCACTCGGGAGGCTGAGGCAGGAGGATTGCTGTGAGTTCGAGACCAGCCTGAGCTACAAAGTGAGCTTAAGGCCAGCCTGAACTGCATAGTGAGACCCTGTCTCAAAAAGACAAAAAAAAAAAAAAAAAAAAAAAAAAAAAAAAAAAAGAAACAAAAGCTACATCTTTTGATATATAGGTCTTGCTCTATCTAGGTCTTAACCATCCAGCAGAAAAGTATAAAAATTAGGTATATAATGTGGGGCCATAATAATAAGTTGAACTGTAAATGGCTACAGTAAACAACTTATTCAGATGACTCACTATGATTGTGGAATGTTGGACTGTGTTGGATTGTGTCATCGAGTTCAGGCATCTAAACTGGTTTAATGACAATGGAGTGCCCATCTTTGACAGGTCTAGAACAAAAAAGGGGTATACAAAGGAAGAATCATGATGTGTGTATAAACAGTACAGTTATGATAAAAATGCCGTGCTTCTGCATAATTCTATGAGAAGCAAGTTTGCAATAATAGTGGTTGGACAAGATATTATGTTGGTTTCTAGTACTATGGACAACCACTAGGAAGATAACAGGGTAGAAAGTATTAATTATAGAATCTGTGATATAATTCAGGTATAAAAATAAGATAAGTAAGCAGCTACACTCATTTCAATGATTAGAGACATCTGCTATAATAATGTCTGTAAGTATAACATCATGTATGCACCTTGTACGATATGAAAACACTATGAAAACAGTTTGTAATGTATTAATTTTAAGAAAAAAAAGCTGTTAAAAAAGAATGAAAAGAAAACTTAAAGGACTGGGGAAAGAACTTTCCAGCTATTTTCAGACATAGAGCTACAATCTAAAAATTTATATAGAATATACATAATCAAAAATAGAAAAAGAAATCTCATCCAAATAAAAGATTCATCAAACAATAGGCAAGTGAAATGAAGCAAATGTTCACAAAATCAGAATTGCAAAATGATACATGGAAAAATGTTCAACATCATTCGCCATTTGAACAATGTAGATTGAAATAGACTAATATTCAGAGAGTAGTAACAAGCACTAGCAATGCTGCCAGGAAAGGAAGAAGCCATGTAGAGTGTTGGTGAGAATGTAAAGTAGCAGAAGTTCTATGGAAATCAGTGTGGAGATTTTTGGCAAAATGATAATTAGAAATTGCATTTGACCCATGTTGTTTCCCTTCTAGGAAAATAACCAATAGAATTAAATTTATTCTATTACTGTTATGCATGTATGTCTATATTTATAACAGCAGCCAGGTCTTAGAATCAGCCTATACATAGATAAACTGGTAAATGGATAAAGAAAATGTGTTTACACAGAGTGGCACTCTACTCTGTTATTAAAAAGGATAATCCTGAGTGATTAGTAGGAAAATGGATATAAGAGACTGCAATGTTACAGGAAATAATATGGGCACAAAAGCCAATATTGTGAGGTTTCTCATAAATGAGGAACTCCAATTATAAATAGTCGAATGAAAGTTATCCAATACATAGCAGGGAGATAGGTTGTCTTAGTTACGTTTTACTCATTGCTGGGACAAATACCCAACACCCAAGATGAAGCAAGAAAAGGTTTATTTAGCTCACAGTTACCAGAGGGTTCAGTCCACACTCTGCTGGCTCCGAGGCAAATAAAAGCAGTTCATGGTGGCAAAAAACAGTGAAGCGCAGGGGAGGAGCAGCTGCTGTGGCGTCCATCAAGCCTCTCCCTTCCTTCTAGCTCCTGCAAATTGGTGCAGCTGTGTACATCAAGCACCCGTAAAGTGCAGCACTTCTCCAAGGAAGTGGGGCAGGGTGAACAGGCAGGGCAGCAGGAGGCCTTTCTCAGTTCCTGGGCCCTACCCACCTGCAGGGCTGGGCCCCTATGCTGAGAACTACCAGATCTGATTCAGCCAAGTTGACAAACTGTATCAACTAACACAATCCACCCCTTGTCAACATGGTAACTAGATATACACTTTTATAAGGTAATTTCCAGGTACATAGACATGCTTAATCTTTACAAGTTGAACATTGTACAACACTAGAAACATGACATTTTGCCCCTGCCCCTTCAAAGCCTCATGCATGTCCATTTGTGCAAAAGATATTTTAGTCCATCTCTAAGAGTTGTCAAAGACCTAACAGTTTCAGCAACACTGAAAAGTCCAAGTCCAAAGCTTCCAAGCTCTAAGCCAAACTCTTAGATGTGAGCCCCTCTACAAATGAAAAGTTAAAAGCTTCTAAGGTGCAAAGGCATAAGATAAGCATTACCATTCCAAACTGTATACACAGCAGGATACAAACAGTTGGCACCAAAACAAGTCCAAAGTCCAGAAGGGCAAATGTTAAGCCCTGTAGTTCCCTGTGGGCCACTCAAAACACCCTGTAATAAGTTGTGAGCTCCAAAAGCCATACGTGGCTCCACCCCTAGAGCACTCCTGCTCGTAGTTTCTAGGGCTTTTCTCTCAGGCTTGCTTTGCTCCCTTTTTGCAGCTTTTCTTAGACCATCCACAGTAATAGCTTTTTCAAACTTCTGAGGTTTCCACTGAATAGCTTTTTGCAGCTTTTCTTAGACCATCCACAGTCTTGGCTTTTTCAAACTTCTGAGGTTTCCACTGAATAGGAAGCTCATTCACAGCATCACACACTACTCTCAGGAGTACACTGCCTGGTCTCCCAGGCCTTCTTCTGAGAACTGGGTGGAAGCCTTCTGAACCTCAGAGCACTTGTATTCTGCAAGTGCCTACAACCAAAGCTATGTGGATGATGCCAAGGGCTGCGGCCAGCTGGAGTAGTAGACAGGTTTTTCTTCTTCCTTGGCTGTAGGAGTTGAGTGCCTGAATTGCTGAGCATTCTGATCCTGATTCCAAGAAATAAATTTTCTATGTCAGAACCATTCTGAAACACGAGGCTCTGCAGCTTCCTCCTCAAAGCTAAGTCCCTCACCTTTGTGATTCTGAGGCTGCAAAGGGCAAGAACCTGCCATCTCCTGTGATAACCTCAGGACATCTGCTCTACTCTCCTGTTCCTTCTCAGTAGTGGAGATCCTCTCAGCTCTGTCCTCACAGTCCACAGCCTTCCTGGTGCTTTCTTTCTGGCCAAACTCAAAACATTTTATAACATCCTTTTGGGCTCTTTGCTCTTCATTCTTAACATAAATCTGGCTAAAATCTCCCAGCAGCAGCCATGCCACTGCCCCAATATTTGGCTGTTTTGAAATTGCTTTTGTAAGATCACCTAGTCAACTGTGCTTAATCTCAGTCTCTGGCAAAGCTCTGGACAGGGGCAAAATGCTGACAAACCTTCTGCCAAGCCATAACACAAGTCATCCTCAGTCCATCAACCAAAGCTGTCCTTCTTCCCAGCAGAAAACTCCCAGCCTGGTCCTTACCATCAGGCTTCCTATCAGCATTCTGGTCTGAGCTCTGGCTGGAAGCTCCAAAACAGAATAGCTAAAGCAGTTTCGGTGCTTCACTTGTAGGCGACATCTCTGAACCTTTCTATCTCTTCCCATAGTCATTGCCAAAGGCTTGTAATCCACATTGTCAGGTACAGTGGGAGCAGCAGCCCCACTCTCCAGCTTGCTCTTCACAGCTGTGCCATTTGGAGGAGCTGCGATCTTCAGTCAGCCGAGAAGAAAGAGGGAGGCTTGATGGACGCCACAGCCGCGGCTCCTCCTCTGCTCTTCGTTGTTTTTTTGCCACCATGAACTGCTGTTATTTGCCTTGGAGCCAGCAGAGTATGGACTAAACCCTCCAGTAGCTGTGAGCTAAATAAGCCTTTCCTTCCTTCATCTTGGGTGTTGGGTATTTGTCTCAGCAATGAGTAAAAAGTAACTAAGACACAGGTCTCTCTTGAATAGCCAGGGAATCAAGCGAAGTAGAGAGGGAGAGGAATGGAGAAAAGGAGATGAAAGAAGAAATTAAGAACTCCATATACCAACTGCACACAGGGACATAAACACTAAGCACTGCACACATGTGCTAATTTAAAAAAATAAAAATAAAATAACATACAATAGTGAATTTGTTTCTTATTATTTGAAGTGTGTTATTTATGAGCAAAATATTTTTTTTCAATAATTTCGAATAGCTAAATACTGACACATGAATTTGGCCTTTTCTTTTCAAGTAATCCCAGATAGTCTGGGATAAAGCAGATATTACTCACCGTATGCAAAGCTAAATAAAGAAAGCATTGAAAATTTCATGAAAACTATTGGTACAAAATTGCTTATCTATACAAAGAACAGAAACCCATGTTTTTAGCTATTTAGTATTTTATCGGCTATAGTCATTCACTCACTCAGTTCATTAAATTCAATAAATGATTCAGAAATACTGGCAAAGAACAAACAGTATTTGTTTTGTTAACAACTAAATTTACAAGACAAGTACATTTTCATAAATAGAAATTACAATTTTGTATTTAATAACTTAAATTCTACATTCAGCAAATGTTTTCCTGAGTGAAGACATACAGCTTTGTCTTTACTTTTACTTTTACCTTTCCAAACAATTGTTGAATTCAACAACACCAGCAAGGCATCACTTTATGAACCATTATTAAGAAAATAACAGGCTGGGGTAAGCTCACTGCCAGTAGCTACCTGGCAAGTGTGAGGTCATAAGTTTGATTCCCAGTACTCACCCCCCAAAATATCTATCATGTATCCAAATAACATGAACTCCTTTTACCTATACTGGGCCATTAGATCAGTTGTGAAGAGAAATATTAGACTGTAAAGACATCTCAATCTTATAAAGATACTATATGGCTAAGGTGTCTTCCAGAGAACACTCACTTCTGTTTTTGGAATCTTTAGACTTGAAATCCCATGTTTACCATTTAGAAAGGAAAGAGACTCTACAACTTGCCCTAACAACCTATATCTTTTTGTTACCATTTGGAAGTATCCTCCCAAAAATGTTGCTCCGAATCTCAGTTGATACTGGTAGAGTACTGAGAGGTGGACATTTTACCAGGTAATGTAGCTAACAGGACTGGGCTACGGTGAGTTGATTGATGTTGCCCAATCACAAGACCGAGTCCCACATGCAAGACTTGAGGCATGACTGCTGCGCTCTTCTCTGCTGTGTGAAAAGCCATCTGAGTTCTCTCTGAGAAATAATGTTAACGATGGTACCTAGAATACAGAAGACAGACTTTCCCCTAACAACAAAGTTGAGCTGGGTACTTTGATTTTGTGTTTCTCAGCCACTAGAATAATGGAACAAATTATCTTTATAAACTAACCTGTCTCAGGCGTTCTCTTGAGCCATGTAGACTAAGACAAAACTATCTGAAACATTGTTATGGGCAACATCATGTTTATGTACTGTCAATTCTGCTGAAGAAAAGAAATATAAATCCAACCATGTTATTTATCTATTGGGGCATGATTTCATGTTTTTCTATATATTATTAGCTCCTATTTTGAGGTTTGAAATTTCAATATTTTTTGTAGAATTTAGCATCATAAGAAAATGAAAAAAAACAATAAAAACAGTGATTTGACTAAGTATTTATAGTATACTAATCTTTGGAAATATAATTTCTTGTATTGAATTTTCTAGGCATTTGTACTTGTATATGTAAATGTACGTCAAACTGAGTTTGCTATGTATGATTGTCATACTAATTGAATGCATGTTAATTATGATAAGAAATAGCACAATGGGATATCTATGTGAATGATTTCTAAATATTTATTGATATACATTCAATTACTTTTTATCTAAAAAGTGAATGTCTGTAGCTTGTGGGCATTTAAAAATTTTACATGATCCATATCAATTCTTCTAAAAGGATTTGTCTTGCAAAGCTATTAGCGTTTTCCCTATTCCGCAAATTTTACAATATAAAAATGTAAAGTACACTGAATTTTTAAATAAATTATTCATCTTTATATTAATGCAGGAGTTTTAAACTGAGATATTCCATGTTCCATTAAGTAATGTACAATGCATCAAACTGGGATGACATTCCAAAAGAATTAGTAATTTAGATTCTTAAATTCACTTCCAATTGAGAATAATTTGTTAGTGTTCATGGTTTATCATAAATAGTTTTCAAGTTTGAGTTTTCCAGGGTTGATGTGTGCTTTATGATAAGTAGATTGAGTACAGGCTCTGCTATGAAGGTCTTCATTGTAAATGTCAATCATCGCTCACTATTTGATGAGCAGGTCTGAGATAGGTGAGCATGGCATTGTTTCTCCTTTTCTTTTGCAAGCACACTTTAGATGCAAAATAGGCTTCTTCCTAATTTTGTGATACTCTCCTAGGACTATAGGATTCTCACATATAAAAATTAGAAAATATGAACACACATTCTTAAAATGTAAGACTTTTTTAGTATCATGACTGGTTACTAACATAATTGAACATTTTCATATTAAACCTTTGGTAAAGTTCTATGCTACTTTTTTTTAAGAATACAAAATGATAGCTGCACTGACAAAAGATCTACAGGGTGCTGTACTTGGTTCCAGCATAAATCCTGAGGGGATTTGACTGACCTTGTCAGATACAAAAGTTACATTTTTAGTTGTATAGGTCTTGCTTTAACTTGGTCTTAACCATCCAACAGAAACATATAACCACGAGACATAAAGTAACGCCATATTAATATGCTGAGCTATAAAAGGCTCAATTCAACAACTTCTAACAATTCCCAGTCATGCTGATAACCCACTACTATTATGGAGTATTGGACTATATCTGGTTATTTTGCTGAATTCAAGCAGCTACAATCTTTAGACAGGTTTATAATGTGAAAAGATCCTTTAAAGACTTTTGCAAATACAGCTTCTCTAACTGCAGTGGAAGAAACATCTCTGAAACAAAAAAGGAGAGAAGGAGTACATATTGGGAACCAGGAAGCTAACGAAATCCATCAAATATAAGCAGGTGGGACTTGACCCAGTGCCTAAAGCAAGCAAGTTACCTCATCCTGAAATGAATGTCCTGCCTGGTTGAGGTTTGCTATGAGTTGCTAAGTAATCTAGTGTCATGGGTTACTAACGTCTAAAGGTGAAAATAAAAGACAGTTTTGTTGGGAAAAAAAAAAGGGGTGGGAAGAAAAAAAATATATATCTATTCATATTCAAGAGAGTTAGGATAGATATACAGCTACTTTCTCTTAGTTCATTGAGAATAAAAGTTTGTACTAATATT
>PVKA01008983.1:0-54487 GCA_004027165.1 Ctenomys sociabilis
TTTTTTTTTGTCTTTTTGAGACAGGGTCTCACTATGCAGTTCAGGCTGGCTTTAAGCTCACTTTGTAGCTCAGGCTGGTCTCGAACTCACAACAATCCTCCTGCCTCAGCCTCCCGAGTGCTGGGATTACAAGCATGCGCCACCACGCCCGGCTTATCATGTGCTTATAATGTTCTAAACAATGCACAACAATTAGCCTGTAGAAGGTAATTTCTCAATGTCTTTTCATGACACCAGGTTCAACACAACCTAAAATGACCTGTCCAGCCTCCCACAACAATCCCCAAGTCTTTTTACAGTCACAGGTAATTCCCACATAAACAAATTACATCACTTTCCTGGCATGTTTGTAGCTGACAGGAAGATCACTGTGCATGTTTTGGGAACCACATTCTCACTTAACAAACACTTTGCTATGTTCCCTATTGTTCCTTTCTAAAAATAGAACTGCCTTGGCCAATCTTGTGCCCAAACTGGAACCAGATAACTGAGTAACACAGCAGACATACCAGAGGGTGAAAAATGGCAACCCAGAGATGACACCTGTATCCTTTCATCTGGGGGGAGAGAACATGGACAGGGCCTGTTTACTTCAGACAGCCTCTGAAGGTTGGTCTGAAACCTCATTCCAAAGGCACAAGAAATTAGTCTACAGGAAACCCCATTCTTAGCATAGGTGGCGTGGTTTCAACAAAGATCATAGGCTGCAGATCAGACACCCTGGATGTAAAACCCAACAGCAATTACAATTGCATCTCCAGTTAACTAACATCTCTTTGACTCAGTTTCTCTTAAAAAATGGTTTCACAACCACCTAGCTCATGTGTTATGACAACTTTATTAGGGCAACAGTATAGCAAGTGACACATAAACAATGCTTCCCATGTGTAAAGTTTCCTGTCTTCTCCCCTCAGCTTACTGTGTATCCTGTGATGCGAGGTCCCTTCAGGAATGGCAAGGTGAGCCAGGGCCAAAGCTACATCATCACCCAGGAAACAGGCATGTTCCATACTCAAATGAGTCTGGCTTTCTGGCTTTGTTGTGTAGAAATGTAGATGGGTGCTTTCCTGGCTACTGTACAATTGCTTTGGGAGGCAGTAATGTCTAACATGGCCTAATGTGTCACAGCAACATTAAAAGGGGAAGAAATTACCAACAAAGAAAATACTGATTTTGTTCAGTAAACATGTTCAGGAAACAGAGAAAATGCAAAGCAAATGCTTTTTATATGAGTAAGCAAGCCAGATGGGTTGAAATCACACTGTGCAAACATGAGCATTCTGGGAGGCAAAGGGACTCCTAACATAATCCTTCCTCACCGGTCCAGGTGAAGTCAGCAGCCAGTGCATCCCTCATTCCCACTACACCACAGGAAGACTGGCTCTAAATGATCCCAAACTCAGTTTTACTCTATTACAGTGAAGAATACCATCCTCATGAAGTCTCCTCTATGGCATGACTCAACAGCTCGGCACAGGGCACATACCAACTCTGCTGTTTTTCATGAATTACATCACACAGCCATCACGTCTTATATGCCAAGGGCCCTCCAAACATTTTTATTAGTCTACACACCAACAACAACCTAACATTTTTAAGGGTAATTGTTCTGTTTTATACAAGACATGAAGAGTCAAGTGATATGCCTAAGGTCATACAGTAGGTTTAAGATCAAGGCAGAGGGAAAGAGCTGAGACCTAAGAAAGACTGCTACACAAGTGGGATCCTAATCTCTATCCAAGAAAGGCAAATTGGGCAGCATGTGCAGATATTTATTTTACCTCTGTTCTTCCTTCTGCATGGTGCGACAGGGTGTAAATAAGATATGAATGAGGTATATAAAGTAAAGCCATATTAATATGCTGAAAAGGCTCCAGTCAACAGCTTTTGTGGATAACCCACTACTCTTGTGGACTGCTGGACTGTGTTGGACTGTTTGCTGAATTCAAGCACTTATAATAATTGAATGCCAATAGAATACCCATCTCTGACAGGACTAAACAAAAAGGGGGGGGGGATACAAAGGAAGGACCATTCTGCATTTGTATATTCAGGACAGTTAGAATAAATATGCAGCTACTTTTGCGTAATTCTATGAGAAGAAAGATTTGCACTAATAGTGTTTTGACAGGATATCCTGTCTGCTTCTTGTACTATGGAAAACCAGGAAGATAACAATGTAAAAAGTATTAATTATTGAAACTGTACTATAAGTCAGCTTTAGAAAGATAGGTATACAGCTACATTCTTCTAATTCAATGAATAGAAGGATTTGCTCTAATAGTGTTTGTTAATAGAATACCATTTCTGCACCTTGTACAACAAATAACCACTAAGAAAACAATATGCAATGTATTAATTATTGAATCTGTCCTACTAATTTGATTTGAAACTGTCTCATTGCTATTTGTTCTTCAATAAAATCATGGAAAAAAAGAACAAGATATGCTCTCTTCGCCACTCCTAAAAAAGAAATCTTTTTAATAGTTCTTCCCATTTAAAGGAAAGACCATAGGAAAACTAGACCTTTGGTTAGTGTCTTCCTAATTCCTTCTCTGCTGTAACTCCAAATACTAAGCTATAAATAAGAGAAACCCATAAGGAAACTGTATCCCAAACAGCTCATTCTACCCCAGAACTATCAAGGGCTTCTTCATACATTTTTTTCTACTCAACCTGAGATTGTGAACAAGACTACAACACGACTGTGATATTTATTCCCACAGACTATGCATACAAATTGTCCCTTAAGGAAGACTATGTACTTATAGCCTAGTGGGATTCCCATAGTCACAAATGCACATGACACATAAGCATGTCTAGGATCTACCAGAGCCCTTTGGCTAACAAAAGTGTGTTTTACAAATACCCCACCTAAAAATGTCTGTGGTCAGGCATGGGGCCACACACCTGCAATTCAAACACTCAGGAGGCAGGAAGATCACAGTGAGTTCAAACCACCCTGGGCTACAAAGTAAGTTCAAGGCCAGCCTGGTCTACACACTGAGACTCTGTCTCAAAAAAATAAAACAAAAAAACCAAAGTCTCTGGAATGGATGCTAAAGAGAAACTTCTGGAACTGAAAAAAAAAAAAAAAAAAAATGCAGGAAGGAGAAGAAGGGGCTTTTCCTGAACAGAGTACCTTCATTCAGGGGCTTCAGAGCATCTGAGGGTCCAGGTTTCCTGGCACGCTAGCCTGGCATGCTACTCATGGCGGGCACAGCCACACAGGTGTGCTGTGGGTTTCAGGCCAAATAGCGGGCAGCTCCCTCCCCAGAAGCACTCCAGAAAGAGGGGAAAACACTGGCAGTAACTTGGTGCACTGGATCTAAGTAATAGTGAAACCCCTCTTCCTGCCTACACTCTGCTCCTTGCCAGTACATATGTTTTATGGGGAGTAGAAGAGACAGAAGTTGGGATGGCAGGGGAAGGAGGATTCTTTGCAACGGAGGAGGGAAAAGAACAACAGAGCCAACTTTCCCATCCTAGTCTGAGCCCACACTACAAACTGACACATTTTTCCATATTGGGGAATAATAATCCCTTTATCCCGCCAGTCTGGAATCTCATAATTGAATTCAGACCTTGGGTAGAAAGTTGGGAAGATGTGGGAGATGGAAAACGGGATGGGGAAATGGAAGAAGGGAAACACACAGCCAACAAAAGAAGAGGGTGGGGGTTGGTGGGATGGCTTAATGAAGCTAACAAGGATCAAGACTTCTGATGTTCCACCACTAACACTGCTGCATAACATGCCAGGGCAGCTTCCCCAGAGCAGCCTGTAGAAGATAGGCCAAAGCAAGGAACCAGAAGTAGACCAGGTTCTTTTTTTTTTTTTTTTGGTACCAGGAACTGAACACAGGACCTTGCACTTGTCAGGCAAGTGCTTATTCTACTGAGCTACCTCCCTGTCAATATTTTTGTGGTTTTATTTTGCAGCACCAGGGACTAAACTAAAGACCTTGTGCTTGCCAGGCAGATACTTATGCCAGCCAGCTCTCCGGGCCCTACTATTAGTTGTCAGATCCAGGGCAAGGGTACAGCCTCTGAAGCCTGTTCTGGATGAATAGTTCTTCCTTCCTGCTCTGCCAGTTGCTCCGTGCATGCACACACCTACCGAGCACCACTGAGGGAAGTAGAGATAAAAAGTCTATCTATCTATTTATTTATTTATTTATTTATTTATTTATTTATTTATTTATTTTGGTGGAACTGGTGATTGAACTCAGGCCCTTGTGTTTTCCAGGGAAGCACTTACTCTATTGAGCCACCTCCCCGGCCCTAAAAAGTCAAATATTTTAAACCTTAAAATATTTTAGGGTTTATAGGCCACAGCCTTTGCCATACCCACTATACCATAGAACAAAAGTAGGCAGACAGTAGAATGAGAATTGCCATGTTCTGATCAAACTTTATCTTTGAATTTCCTATAATTTCTACTGTAATATATTCTTATATTTCTACTATAACTTCTAATGTAATGAAATATTGTTCCTCTAAAATTATAAAATGTTTAGCACGTAGGCCACACAAAAGCAGATGGTTGACTAAAGCCCTGCTTACACAGACACAGGAATTGGGGCTCGATCTCTGGCACGCCATGCTGGCCCTGCCCCCAGGGCACACTGAGAGGGCGACTGAGACTGCGCATGGTGGTGCATACCTGTAATCCCAGTGCTTGAGAGACTGAAAACAGGAGAATCACTACGAGTCCAATCTGTGTAGTGAGATCCTATACTAAATACAAAAAAAAAAAAAAAAAAAAAAAAAAAAAAAAAAAAAAAGCAGATGGCAGGCAGGATTTAGTCCACAGGGCATAGCTCTCCAGCTTCTGCCCCACAGACCGAAGTAGCAGTGAGCAAGGACATCTCAGCCCTTGTGTTTGTGCACCTGCCAGCTCTGGCAGTCTCCTCTGGCTTTGGAGTGGCCCAGTAAGTGTGTGCCCTGCTTCATTTTGTCACACACTCACATAATCTTTTCTTCTTGTCCCTTGAAACCTCAGTATATGCAAGATGCCTTTACTGTGGGGTCTCAACCACCATGGCGCGTAGTTATGCCAGGGTTCCTCAAGCTAGAGCAAGCAGGGGTTTAGTGTCAGAATAGGATGGAGAGGCAGCAGAAAAGAAAAGAGGTATGTATATGATTGGGGAAGGCTAAGAGAGAACAGAAACATAAAAAACCAAGTATTTCTCCTGACAGTTCAGGAGAAAAAGACAAGTCAGATGAACATGTACCATTACTTGTACGTGCTGGTAAGTAGGTGGTAGAAGCAGATAGAAGTTAATAAAAAAAGGACTGAGCTGTGGGGACTCTACAGTCACAACATACCATTCTCCACTAGCCCCACTAAAGTCCCCTTTCAGAATCTAGCACTGAGCTCCCTCCCTAGAGAATGCACACTGGCCAAGGAAAGGGCCACACATATCCTCCTACTGAAGTCTGCTGGGGGAACCATTACTACCAGGCTCAATGACAGAGCAAGGCTCTGGTACACTGCCCAAAGGCCTACTGGACACACTCAAATATGTCCTTTCTAAAAAGATGTCTGGTCTGGAGGAAAAACTGGGGGGTGTCCAGCACACTATTGAAGGACACAAGAACTCCACAAGATCAAAATGGCTCATCGCTGCATGTTAGGGATTCTTCAGCTTCACCTTCAGCTAGAAGTCCTAAGAATCACTCACCCTGTACTGTGACACACACCGGTAATCCCAACCCTCTGAGAGGGTGAGACAAGAAGATTCCAGCCTAGATGTAGTGCTCAGTAAGACCCTGGATTAAATGCCAGTACCCACAGGGGGAAAAAGTCCTTTAGGATAAAGAAGCCAGAAGTGGCCTTATAGACTATTTGGGTAAATGCCTTCATTTCACAGGTAAAAGAAACTATACCACAGAATAGTTAAGTAGCTTGTTCAAGATCATGTCTGTAGTCAGTTATCAAGTATATCGCAGTACCTCAAATATGTACTCACTCTGAGAAAAAAACAAAAAGACAGGAAACAGACCAAAAGGAGTAAACCACCGAAGTGCTTCCTGTGCTATCTCAGCAATCCTCACAGCCACCCCCAACCTGGGTACTATTATTATCCCACTGTCCAGCTGAGGCCGAAGGCTCACAGCAACACAGCAACTAGCTCAAGATCACAGAGCCAGCATAGGAACAGGCTCTGAACAGGCAGTCCAGCCCACAGCTTGCCCAGATTCTACTTCCTGTCCTGCCTGGTGGTGGTGCTGGCTGGAAGAAGAGATGATGTTATCACCGGCCACACATTCCAATACTTCCTCTGCCCCGAGAGAGGCTGTCAGATCCCAGACTGCTACCATACAGCACAGACCAGCTCGCAGCCCACACTCCCCTTCTCCCAGCAGCCATCTGCCGGAAAGAGTCCCTTACAGCAGGTCCTGGTACAAAGTCCCTTCCCTCCCACATGAAGAAGGCAGGTTGAGACTTACCTGAAGCAAGTCCTTCTCCGAGCAAGGTACTAAGGATCACCAGAGGAAGGAACATTCCATGTCCCACAGAGGCCACAACCAACGCTGAGCTGCTCTTTGGTGCTATCCTACCATGGCACATCTTTTATCCGTCCAAGTTTTACTAAAAAGACAAAATTTTAAATCCAGAAGTAAGAATCCTAAAGCCAGCAAGGGGTAGATGCACCTATGACAAATAAAAAACAAGGAGTTCAGTAAGGGAAAACTTTGGCCATAAGTTAATTTAAAACTAGCATTTTGGTAAAGAAACCACAGATCCCATACAAAGTTGAAAGAATTCTAGCAACAGAATCCTTGCTGCCAAGAGAAGCCAAGCAGAGAAATAGTTTTTTCAGCTCTTTCTGGGAAAGGCCAAGGCCAGCAGCTAGCTGCCATCAGCATCCTGTCCAGGACCAGATGCCTGTGATCCAGACAGAAGCCAGCCCTAGCTCACCTGGGCCTCAGCTGGGCACGACTGATGGGCTCTTCCCCACCCTGGCCTCCGAGGCTCCAAGGCAGGCAGCTGTTGACACAGACCTGCACACCCGAGTCAGGCTCTGCCTTCACCACCTGGACTCAGAACACAACTAACCACGGCGGGTGGGGGGGGGATATGAACATGAGCATGTGTCTCAAAGGCAGAAATATGCCACCTCGAGAAGGAATGCAGCAGGAGGAGCCACGGCCCAGCTGGCCTGTTCATTTGTCAGAGGCTGAGGAGCCCTGAAGGATCTGACTCCACAGCAATGAATCTCAAAAATGGCCCGATGAATCGAGGCTCATCTGACACACCTATGACCAGAGAGACCACATTCTGTTGGCTGTCCCTGATAGTGATGGGGGCAGAGAACAGGTGCCAGTTGCTCATGAGCCCTGCCACTCACAGGCCTAAGAGATTTCTAAAGAGTAAAAACTAATGCCTTTAAAAAATAAAAATAATCAGAGATCAAAACTTTAAGAATCATTTTCTATATGCCTTTAGGGAAAAATCTGGGTAGATGACACATTACAGTGTGGATTTTTTGTACTTTAGCTACCCTACTGGATTTTATCTGCCAGTTGTTTGTATATTCTAGTTTATGACAGGTAGTCCAAATAAAATTACTTCCTTTTTTAAAATTCCATATGCTCTCTTCTCTATTAATACGGCTTTGTGTGAACAGATAAGAGAGCTTGCCTTCCACAAGTCTTATAAAGAGTGCCCCTGAGACTGCCAGACATTAACCAGACACAATTTTTATCTGCATCTGAATTTCTAACACATGCCCTGTCCCTTTCAGGGAAAGCAACTGCAAACAGTAAGAGGGTTCTCTTGGCCCAGAGAAGCAACTATGAGTGCCTTCAACAACCACTGAAGCAAGCAAAGGACCCGGCCACTGATCCTCATCCCCTTCCCTCAAATTACTGTGGACAAAGTATATTCTACCCCCAGTTCCAACTGAGACTCAACCTAAACCTTTCAAGCTCAAAAGGTGGTTGGTGGTAAGGCCTGGGATTGTCTATCAGTGACTCACAGAGTACACAAAATTTTGTGTGTGTAAATGTACACATTTTCGTAGCTGAGAATGGTAGTCAGAATGCCTGGACTTAAATGTTGTCCCTACTGTGAGCTTCTCACAGAACCACTCGGCCTCAGTTTCCCCATCTATGAAATAAGGACAGCAATCACACTGTCTTTGGAAAGCTGATATGACCTTTAGGTTCACAGGGCTTAGCAAAGTCCTTGGCCCTCTATAAGCCCTCAGTGACCTCCACTGCTTTTTGCTGGGCTTTGGTGGAATTCTTTTTTTCTTTCTTTTTTTTTGAGACAGGGTCTCACTGAGTTGCTAAATTGATCAGACTGGGCTCAAAGTTATAATCCTTTACTGCCTCAGCCTCACAGAGTGATGTACTGCAGATGTATGCCACTACATATGACTGCTGTTGCTGTTCGAATTACCACTAAGACCTGAACAGCAGCAGCATCTGAGTTCATCAAGCTCCACCCACTCATGCACAGATGCTAAAACTGAAGTTCAAGGGGCAGGGGAGATAGCTCAGTAGAATAAGCGCTTGCCTCGCAGCACAAGATCCTGAGTTCAATCCCCAGTAACATAAACAAACAAACAAACAAGCTAACTAACTAAAGTTTAAAGAAATTAAAGGATGTGCTCAGTGCTCCCATCACTAATAACAGATTGATATGGATCCTATTGTTCTGTTGTTTCAGATTCAGCCATACCAGGTAACCCTAACGGCAACAACACTGGTCATGAAGAACACTGTATGCATTTGCTGCACCCCAACTCATGCCTAGCACATATTTACCTGGTGAATGGATGAGGTGGTGCTGTTCTCTGTGCACAGAGGCAGGTAGTCAGTCAGGAAAGACTATCAGAGGAAGTGATGCTATATTGAGTCCTAAAAAATGTATAGGATGGATCTAGATCTAAAAACGGAGGGGAAGAAGGGAGGAAGATAAGTCAGGGGAAAAAGAAAACATCATATAAAAGGAGGCTCAGGACAGGCTAATCCAGGGAGTTAAACAGCTATCCCAGGACTGAGGAGATAGCTCAGTATAGCAAGTGCAAGGGTCTGAGTTCAATCCCCAGTTCCACAAAAAAAAAAAAAAAAAAAAAAAAAAAAAAAAAAAAATGTTATCCTGAAAACCAGGTTGTACTATGAGGATGAAGTAGGGAAGATACAAGACAAAACTCATTAGGCAGATCACTCTGGTGGGGATATAAATTGCTGGGGGCAGAGAAGCAGTACCCAAATGATAATCTTAAATTTCATATTACTCAGTAAATATATACCTCTTGAGAGGGCAACTTGATAATTTCTATCCCCATATTGCACAAGTTGTCTAGTTTATCAATTCTACTTCTAGAATCTGTCCTCAGAAATCATGTATGCAGCTGGGCATGATGGTGCAGTCCTGTAATCCCAGCACTTGGGAGATTGAGGCCAGACAATCACTGTGAGTTTTGTAGCCCATGCTACAAAGTGAGTTCAAGAGCTGCATTGTGAGACCTGTCTCAGACTAAAAAAAATGCATCTGCAATGAAATGAGATATGTGAAGAATATTCATTACATTGTTTGTATCAAAACATTAGAGCAACCTAGAAATTCATCAAAGGGAGTTTGGCTAAGCAAGTTAAAGTAAATCCAATGCAACAGAATATTTATTAGGCAGGGCTTTAAAAAAGAATTTCAATCTGCAAAGATGGAATAACTGCTAAAGCTAGTATATAAAGACAACCATGTGAATGCTTGGGTTTTGTGGAGGGGCTATGGGGCAGAGACTAAGGATGTAATCCAAAGCCTTCACAGGGAGCTACATCCTCAACCTGTTTTTTATTTTTCACTTTGAGATGAGGGTCTCACTGAGTTACTAAGTTGCCCAGGCTGGGCTTGAATTCTCAAACTATCTCCAGCCTCACCCACCTAGAGCAACATAGGCAAACCTAGAGCATGAGTGCTGCTGCAGGTTCTTTGTACTCTAAAAGATTTGCCATCACTATCTTAAGAGTAATGGGGGGGGCCGGGGAGATGGCTCAGTGGAATAAGCGCTTCCCTGGCAAGCGCAAGGGCCTGAGTTCAATCCCTGGTTCTGCCAAAAAAAGAAAAGAAAAGAAATAACGTGCAGCCAATCATGATGGCTACATACCTATAATTCCAGCACTCTGGGAGGCTGAGACATGAGGATAACAAGTTCGAGCCCAGCCTGAGCAACAGTGATTTAGTGAGACCCAGTTTCAAGAGTAATGGGGATTACAGGTATGTGGCACCACACCTAGCTGTATGCTTGTATTTTTAAAGAACATGTCACAGGCACACATGAACATAGACAAGTATACACACACATGTATGCACACACATATACACATATATACATATATACAGAGGCACTGGTATGTGAACCTGAAAATCCATCTAGATTGGATAAGAAACTGGTAACTAACCAATGCCTTTAAAGAGGGGAACTGAATGGTTAACCGAGGAGAAAAACATTTTCCACAACATGTATTTTTTTTAATCCCTTTGGACATTGTACTTTGTACCTGCATTAGCTGTTCATATAGACAAATAGTGAGAACAAGATAGTGTGGCAAGTCTTTCCTACAGGTAGCATATCTCTTCCCTTAACAAACTGACAATCAGTAAAAAACACCTGGACTGCCCCTTCTCCTAGGGCAAGTCTCTCCAAGGGCTCTGCACAAGGGTCCTCATGAGGAGGCACTTTTTCTTAAAATTTCTTGCATTTCGTTTCTTACCTCGCTATGAATACACCTTTAACTTGTTATTTTTAAAAAAGGTTATCATATCTATTTTTTTTTTCAACTGTCTCATCTTACAGGACTGAGAGTTCCTTGAAGTCAAGGACTGTGAATTACTCAATTTGGAATCTCTTAATAGCTAGCACAGGCCTGGTACCTGACAGATAGCCACAAGTGTTTGCCAAGAATGAGGAGCCAGCGTGAAACTCCAGAGTAGAGGACATACACATATGCAAGTTCCTGACTTGATTTTTTTGTTTGTTTTCAAAGAAATAGCTGGCTCCTCTCTTACTGCTTAACTAGCCACCTGAGCCAACTCCACTGAAGCCTAAGATCTGGCTGAGTACAGAATAGATGGAGTGATGAAGGGGAGCTTTGCATAGAAAGAAAGAAATAAGGGGCAGACAACAAATTATTTCCGCACAAGGCTGGCCTCAGAAATAATACAGAGGAAGGCCAACTCCCAGGGCTCCAGCATATCAATCACAAGAACTGACACCAACTACTGTGGAAGAAGAGTCACATTGTATCATTTTTAGAAATGATTTGCTTGCTTTAGTACATCAAGAGAAAAACAAATATATATCAGAACAAATGAAGACTAAGAACTTATTATCTCTAGAGAAATAATGAGGTTCAAACTTTGTTCAAAAAGGAAGAAAGATCCCTTCCATTTAAGAATTCTTTTAGTATGTTGGTGATCATATGCTCTGGTTTTTAAAAACTGGATCTCAGCCTCATTTTCAAAGCTAGCACTCATCTCCCCTCACAGGAATAGTATTAATTACAGGTGAGTGGACAGGCCAGGGTTGGCTGAGCCCCACTTCTGTCACCAGCCAGCTGGCTGGCCATAAAGGCTCTCTGGTTTCTATTTTCTTTCTGAAAATGGCTTGAAAGTCTATCTTATCCACAGAATTCTCCACAGCTCACACACTTTTATGTAACCCATGCCTTCCTAAAACAGCTGGCTTTACCCTCCAAAATAGGAGATGTGGAAAAATGAGAACCTGCATTCACCCTTTTGGCTTGCTTTCTTGGGAATGACAACTACTACCTAACAGTGGGTAACAGTAAGGGACTCCACAGCTAGACTGTCAGCCCCACCTGTGACCCTGTCAATGACCATACCATCTGATGTGATGGCCACTGCCATGAAGCCATGGCTCCAGACCTGGGAAAGCCACATACTTCATCTCTAACTATGTTCTCACTTGTGAAGTGGACCTGTTGCTTGCTTTATCTCCTTCACTAGGTTCTGGTGAGGCTCAAACAGGACAAAAGACAAAGAATGTCTTTCTACTTTCTTTCAATAAACTAGAAAAACCAAGGCTTAAATGTAAAGCTAGCAAAAGCCAAGATGGAGAAGCCAAGATAGAGAATCTGCAAGGTAAGCCAAGTTCACATGATTTACTTGCTTGCTGTTGCCATAAAGATTTTCAGGTTAACCCAAAAGCCTGTTAAGATTAAAGGTACCCAAGAGTCACCTTTAAAACTGGCTCTTGGCCTGGGAAGGTAGTTTCTGGATACCTTGAGCCTACTCCTGTGGGGAAGGCCAGTCCCGATGGCTGAGGTGTGGGCTGTGTCCTGTGGAGCTCCACTCTGTGAAGCCAAGAGAGGACTGACTCAGGTGAGCTTGGCTTCCAGGGGCAAGGTGCGTAAATTGTTGCCCCAACAACAGCTCACCTTCCATTAGTTAGGAGAGGGATTTGGGAAAAGAAAACCAACTTGAATCCTTTCCTCACCTCAGACAGTCCAGGAGACAGATGGTGTGAATCTAGAACACAGATGACACAAGCTGAGAACAAGAGCACATACTCATTGCTCCTCTGTCTTCCCACTTGATGGAGGGAGGGGAGAACAATGATCCATTCCCAAAATGTGAAGGGAATTTAAACAGCTACTTACACTTCTGAGCAAAATGAGGAGTCCCAAGTTCCCCAGAGAGGAGTGCCAAGAGAAACGCGAGCCAAGGTTAAAGCCACCCAGGACCTCCCTTGCTACTCCCTTCCAGTCTGTTGATTCTCCCCACCCTTACTCCATTCACCCTGAAATGATCAGGCTATACGTCTACCTCCTAGCACCCTGCTAAGAAAGTAAATTAATTAAATTTTATACATGCCTTCTACTTCTCCCCCTGCAGACAAATAGAACCTTCCAATCTTATTAACCTCTATTTCCACTGTTCCACAAACACTTGAGAGCTTCAAGTCACAATTTCTTCTACTGGAACTGACAGCCTTGTGGCAGACCATTATGTCACTCATTTCTGTTCAATCTCTAGCTCTTAGTCCAAAAGGCACACACTCTTAACAACTTCTTTAACATTTTACTCCCTCCAAATCATAAATATTACACCTCAGCTTTCCTCTTGAACTACCTAAGCAAGCTACGGCAAGGGGCACAGAGGTCTTCTCCAGTGCTATTCTGTTTCTTGTACCCTATCTTGCTCCCACAGAATCCCTCACCATACTCTGTGGCCATCACCTCCTCCCCCAACATTACATCCCAAACTTCAGACTGAAGGTACACCAACAGACACACTAATCATACTTTTCCTATGCCTTTCCTGTCACAGTCTCTACCACCTCTCTTCTAGAAACTGACAGCAGAGTAAGAACCTGAACACAGGAGAGGACTTGGACTCAGCTCCCCACAAAACAGTGGGTTGGCCTCAAGCAAGTCACCTAGTTTTTCCGGTGCCCTACAGTATATCTAGATGATCCCCAAAGGCCTTTTCAGTCCTAAGGAATCTGGAATATTCTCAGGAATAGGATGGGTCCTAAAGTACTTCTTAGAAAAGGTTAGTCAACCAAAGTTCTAACTGAAAGGGAGAAATGTTGACTCTATCCTCAGTTTTGCAGAAGCAGCCCTCTCCACTTCATCTTCCAATAGCAATCCCTAGCATCTATCTCCCTCTGGTGAGCCTCAAACAGTTCTGGGTTTGCACTGCAGCAAACACAGAGAGTCCACTTTGCCATTTGGAGCTTAATTGATCATCAGCACATTCGTATGGGCCATCCATACACAGTGTTCCTAAAGCACTTTCCAAAAATAACAAATGTCTAACAAAAACTCAGCCTCCACACAAACAAGGATCTCTGCAGAGGTGCAGGAGCCTGGAGAAAGAGAAAAGATGCAAAGAGAGCAAAAGAAGTGAACAAAACAAGACAGACTCAAGACAGGAACAAGTAGAGAGGCACAGAGCCTATGAGCAGGCACTCACCCTGCATCAATTTTGGGCCTGAAGGCAAGAAACTACTTCCCAAGCCCATGGTTATCATGGGCTGACAGGCTGATCTATGACAAACATTTCCCTGCCCATCTCTCTGTTTCTTCATCAATAAAAAGAAATAGCATCATTAAAGAACTCAGAGAGGCTGGGGCAATGGAAAGGTCTGCCAGTCTGGACCAGAGTCTCTGGTTTGTCTGGGTAGTAGTTGAGAAGTTATTTTCAACTACTTGTTCCCATGTGTAAACTTAATACAAAACATCGTGTCACTATGTAGCCTGCATTGGCCTTGAAGTCATAAAGATTCTCTTGCCTCAGCTCAGGGTTGAGCCACCACATCTGGCTCAGCCAGAAATATTAAAGACACTTAGTTAGCATTACCCTTCTCACACCAAAAGTGAGTATAGTAAAGCAGTATTAGTGTCTGGGGAAACTATGGACTATATCCACACATGAACATGCACTATACCTCACAGAATTGTGGCATTGGGCCATTACATTGACAAATGGAGGTAAGGACTCTATAAGTCTCTCCTCTCCCAGCTTCTCTACTGAAAAGGGCTTCTAACATATTTGTTTCCCAAATAAAAGGTCAAGCTCAGCTCCATCTCTTCTGAGCAAACTTTTCATCACTTCAGCCCACCAGTCAAGGAAACTGAACACACAGCACACTGCTGGAGTCATAGATGGGACCCCTGAACACACACTCCTCATTCACAGTCACAGTAACCAATGCCTGCTGAGACCACCAACTCTGTTTTTCTATGCCCCACAGTGCTTGATAAATAAGAAGGAAAAAAAGATAAATCCAGAAGACATAAAACACAAAATGGCATAGCAGCAACAGATACAGAACAAGAAGTAAAAGGGTGTAAATTCTCAAATCTTGAGCAGGTAGCAAAACAGATGCTTGCCAGAAGCCACTGTAATTGGTTTCTAGGCCCCAGAGGTGCATCATGTGTGTCATCACACGCTCTGCTTGGCTCCTACACAACTAAGTGGAACAGGTTTAATGTCCTCTTTGCAAATGAAGGCTGGATACCATTTCTGAATCTGCCTTCTCAGGGCTCCAGATCTCCCATGGCTATACTACAGTTCAGCAGATATGTACTGGCTGTTCTCCATGCCAGGTTCGGGTGATCAGAAAGATGAAGTGTACCATAAAGATGAAGTAAACTCTCAATTTCAAAACACAACTGAGATTGGGAGCAAACATTTCTGAAGGAAGGCAAGGGAGAAGGGAAAGAGAACGCTTTGAACTGGACCCTAAACTTAGGCACGCATTACTGAGTTGTTAGGAAAGTGTTTCACAGGCAGTTACTTACAAAGAAAGATAAATTTGCCTAAAAGAGTAGTGGTAGAGGGGGCATCTGGTCATTCTGTCTACCTAGAACATGAAATCTGCTAAACAAGAAGTGTCTATATATCTTCACTCAACGTATGTTTAGGAGACAAATTTTGGCTTTTAGAACACTTAGAGCTGTACAGGAAACACCTCCTCCAGGTCAAAAATAGCAAGTCCAGGGAAACTGGCTGCTACAGCCCTGTTTACTTTTTACCATCTCTGTGGATCACTTTCCAAAGGCCCCCAAGTGGGATGGGATAAACAGGTCTGTGTCACTTCCTTGTTCTCAGGCCTTCTGCTACATTCCCAGTCAGTCTGGGATGGCTGCCTATTTAAAAATAAACTTCAAAAACCCCAACCTTAAACCACCCTTTTCTCTATTTCAATTTTCCTAAAATTAAAAAGGGAAGAAAGCAAGAAATGAGAAAATGACCACAAAGAAGAAATTCCTTAGGCCAAAATAAAAATGTTGTGTGTGACTTGAGTTCAAGGTTAAGAAACTTGGATGCAAGTTGTTTTTTATCTCACAAGAAAAATTGATCTTCAGCAAGTAAAATGCTTATCTCTACATAACAGCTGCTTCAGTATATCCCTAATCCCAAGGTAGTTACCCAAACCTTTATTGATTCAGTTTCCTTAACTATAAAATAGCACTTAATACAGAGTTTTTAAAGCATTATATGTGAAAAGGTACACAAACAGTACAATGCTGGGCATACTGGGTCATCAGAAATGGTAGTTTATCACTACAGGCATCACGCCCTATTTCCATCACCACTGAAAAAACAGGATTGGAACAGATGCTCTCTACTTAGGGGCGCTTTCAGACTCCAACTCTTAGGTCTTGGTCAGTCAGTTGGTTGGTTGGTCTTTGTCGGTCTCTGTGTCTCTGTCTCTGTATCTCTCTGTCTCTCAGGTCTGAATAAGAAAGTGGGTGAAGTATGACACTTAAACACATATCCTCAACCTTTATGTTAAAAACAACTTGATATGATTAGGAAATCCATCAATGAGAAAAATGGGCCAAATCACTCCTGCCAATTTTGCCCATTCCTTGTATTAAATCTACAGCATTGTAGCAAGTTCACCCACAACACACCAAACTGCCAATATTTTCCTGGCCAAGAGATTTGGGAGAGGGTGTAAAAAGAGGTAAGATGTGTTATACACACATACCAACTTCCCACAATGAATATAAACATACACCACAAATGTATTAATACAAATTAAAAAAATAAAAAACATCTTCCTGGGTAAGCACAACCTTACTTTACCCAGCTTACTTTCAATTATATGAAAGGTTTTCTCAGTATCTCCTTAGGGCAGTTCTAAAAGCACAGTACAGTGGCAACCCATACATTTCCACACTTTCACCAAGTGTTTTTGTTTTAAAAGGAATCTCCTTAGTATAAAAATTAATGTGGCCAAAGATGAAATGCTCTTCCCAAAATCAGAATAAAATCAGGAGTATTCAGCTTTACCATGTGAAGGTAATGAACCATAATTACATTCAGATGAAATAATAAACATTTTCTCATTCATTCATTCATTCATTCCACTGTGTGTATTGTGGCAAATGGTATACAAAAAACAAAGCAAAAGCATACGATCAATTCAATAGATAAAAAATCATTTTAATAAAATTCACTCTAGGAACCAGGCATGGTAGCACATATCCATAAGCCTAGCACTCAGCAGCCTGAGGCAGGAAGGTCCAGCCAATCTGGCTACATAGTGAGTTCATAGTCACCCTGCACTACAAAGCGAGGCCCTGTCTTAAAAAAATAAAAACAGGGGCTTGGGAGATAGATCAGTGGAATAAAAAAATAAAAACAAAAGCCGGGCGTGGTGGCGCAGGCCTGTAATCCCAGCACTGGGAGGCTGAGGCAGGAGGATTGTTGTGAGTTCGAGACCAGCCTGAGCTACAAAGTGAGCTTAAGGCCAGCCTGAGCTGCATAGTGAGACCCTGCCTCAAAAAAGACAAAAAATAAAAAATAAATAAAAATAAAAATAAAAACAAAAACAAAAACACTCTAGGAGGGCTGGGGAGTTCAACACCAGGTGGCTGTATCTGAAGAGTCGTTGTTGTTGGGGACTCTGCAGGGCTCTAAGGCAGTCCAGAGCATCACATGGTCAGACACAACAATCTGGCTCAGTCTCTCTTCCTCTTTAACTTTTAAAAACAAACAAGCAAAAACACTAACGCACTCAGGCACTCTAACTCTCAGGACTTCCTCTAATCCTGACCTGCGTGACTAAATAGACAGTAGCACCTAGTATAGGGAAAGGCAGGTGAACAAATGGCAAGCGAGATTTCAATGAGAAAGCGTACTCAGGACTGAATCATTTGGGAGAAGAGGCTGGAAAGGGAGAAAACAGACCAGATCATAGCAAGAGGGAATCTGAGATACAGGCTGTGCCTTTTTAGTTAACCTAATTATTTTAGTCAATGTTTCCCACAGTCCAGACAGCTCAAGAGACCCCATGGAGTCTTTCAGAATCAACATCACCATACCTATGGTCAGCCAAAGCTAGAGAGATGCCCAGGGTCCCTACTGGAGAAGTGTCTGCTTCTTCAGTGCTCAGTAACAGCAGAAGCAGTCTCTGCATTCATTGTGCCCTTTCCTGAGACTGCCACCTCTTCTTCAAGACCCATTAGAGGTGATCAGGCTACCTAGAGTCAGAGCCAAGAGAGCAAGCTCCCCTAGTGTCTTTCAGACCTTAACTCTCTACAAAGAGGGTCCCAGCTCCCACTGTTTCCTGCTGTTCAAGTGGACCTGAATACTAACTCTAAGATTCAGAGTTAGGAGGTTATAAACATGTTCCTCAGCCCCTGCCTATCAAAGCTGAGCTCTTCCACCAACCACAGATACCCTCTTACCAAAATGGACTGGCTCCTGGCTCCAACTGTTCTCCTTTGTGACTGCATTCCAGTAAGTGTCCTCCCTCACAACCAAACCACAATTTGTCCTATATTCTTCCTTACAAATTACCCAACCTCCTGTGAGCTCTCAAGGGTGGACTGTGAAGCCCAAGCAGAAGTAAGAAGCAGGAACCTGCCAGCTGCTCCTTCTTGCTGGTAGCCCTATGTCCTGCCCACCCATAAGTCCAAATTATTTGATGCCTCTTTGCCAAAGCCCACATAACTCCCATATTCTGTTCCCTGCAGAGGAGGCTTTAAGGTTCTCTACAAAGAGGATGCAAGAATCTCATTAAAGAAATTCACATCAACAGACTCTATTAATGCTCAAGTACAGACTCCAAAGGTAATTTCAAATTTGTCAAGGGTTCAGGCAGAGGCACCCAAAGAACATCATCAAGTACAGAAATATCCAGGGAGGCGTTAGGAGGGATTGTGATGAACAAGAGCCAACAAGGGAAGAAAAAAAATCCTAAAATAATGAATTTGGTGTTTCCCTCCAGACCAAGTTTCAGGACTCCTCCATGAAACACTGTCTGAAGAGCTCACTGACTTCACTCAGCACCTACACTGAGCACCCGCAAGTATCAGATTGCATCAGTGGTACACTGGGAAAAGCACAAGCCCTTAGAGTCAACAGACTGCTGTGCACTGCATATGTGTCAAAGGAACATACACAACTAACTACAACATGAAGAAGATTAAAAAGGTATGGTAGATAGGCAGCCAACATGTCAAAGACAAAACAGGAAGGTAAGCTAAAACCCAGAAGAGGGAAGTGAAACCGGTAATTATAGGGTCAGTCACTGTGGTCTAATAAAGAGTGTGTGGGTTTTAGAATCAAAAGGGAATTCAAATACTGATTCTGCTTCTCATTGCTCATCAGGCCTAGGCTTTAATGAGCCTCTGTTTTTTCATATATAAAAGGGGAGTAACTGTATTTACTTCACAGAATTAGAGAGTCAGCCAGGCATGTGGCACACATTTACTATCCCAGCAGTCCAAAGGCTGAGGCAGAAGATCACTGCAAGTCCAAAGTCAGCCTGAACTACATAGTAAGTTTAAGACCAGCCTGAACTACAAAGCAAGACCCTGTCTCAAAAAAAAAAAAAAGAAAGAAAGAAAAAAGAAATTTAAGAGTCAAGGATTCACACTTTTAAAAAGTTCAATATAGTACCTGGCACACAGTAAGGCCAGGTGAGACCAAGGGACCTACCACACATAGACTTAATGATCACTCCTGCCCTCCACAGGGCTGACTGGACCTGACTCATAGACAAGTAGACAGCCAAGCACCTGCTGTTCACTCATCCATTGTGATGAGTTGGTTCAGTTGATTGCCTGGTTTAATAGGCACATGATCACACAGTAGAGGAAGAAGGCTCTTACACCAAATTGGTGCTAAGATAACACCGACAGGGCACACATACAGTCTTTAGGTTAAAAAGTACAGCACCAGACACAAGCAAAATTACAAATTATACTACACTTACAATGGAACTATACCATTCTTTTGTACATGGTGAATAGACATGATATGAACCTGTCTGAATTCTCTGTCTAAATGGATCCATGCAGGAGCAAACCACCATAAGGTTAAAATCTGGTCTGAGGTTGTCTAAAGCACTCTGACCTGCAGTCAGGATGGAGGATCAGGGAATAGATTTACTCTTCCTTAAACAATCAGAAAACCAGACCACTGGTAAGTGAAGGGCCTGAGTTCAATCCCCAGTTCCACCAAAGGAAAAACAAAAAAGAAAGAAAACCAGACCAAACAGTACATATAATGGTTTTCAGACACTGGACAACAGGCAACACAAGGCAAGGATTCCTGACAAAAGAGGAAACATAGAGTCCTACATTTTCAAAGAACTTAAATTCAACTTCCCAGGCCACAGGACAGGAAGGGGAGACCCAAGAATTCAGCAATCTTGTGTTGCTCTGGGAAGCTGAGAGACCAAGGCAGACAGAATTTATAGGGCAAAGTAACTGAGATATTAGCAGGGCAAAGTAACTGAAAGGCAGGCACTTTAAAGAAAAAAATGCTCCACTACTGGCACACACCTGTGATTTTGGCACTTGGAAGCCTGAGGCAAGAGGATCGCTGTGTGTTACAGGCCAGCCTGGTCTACAAGACCTAGAGAGTTCAAGGCCAACCTGGACTACAAAGCAAGTGACTTTGTGTGTGGGGGGGGTAAATCAAGGGAGGGGGAAGGGGGGAAGGGAAGGGAAGGGAAGAAGGGAGAGGGAGAGGAAAGAGAGGAGAGAGAAGAAAGAGAGATCCATATATCCCTTTGAGTTTTGGTCTGAATATTGCTGAAGAAACTAGCAAGGCTGGAGTAGCACAACCCAAGAGCTCACTCAGAGCCAAAACAGCCTGTGTTCCCACCACCCAAAGTGGCAAACTCTGCTTTTCAGTGAAAGCATCTTATTAGCTCTAGTCCCAAGACTGTCCTGGATGGGCTCCAAAAAGCATAAAAACAAGCCTTAAAAAGATCAAACTGTTTCCAAGTAAATGAATTGCTTCTCAAGAATAAAGCCCAAAGTACATGTTTAGAGGAAAACAAAACATTTTAGCATGTAGCAAGGTAAAACAGTGTTGCCTTCCAGTCAAACATTAACAAATATACAGAGAAACAACACCTACAATTAGAACAATCAAACAACAGAAGCAGACCCAGAAACTCCATAAATGATAGAACTAGTAGACACAGACATTAAAATCTGATGCAAGCCAGGCTTGGTGGTGCATGCCTGTAATCCCAGCACTTGGGAAGCTGAGGTAGGACGATTGTTGTGAGTTCGAGATCAGCCTGAGCTACAAAGTGAGCTTAAGGCCAGCCTGAACTGCATAGTGAAACCCTGTCTCAAAAAGACAAAAGAAAAAAAAAAAATCTGCTGCAAATACATTCCATCTGCATCAAAAGAGGAAAGCACAAGTACAAATAGGAGACATAAAAATTCAAACTAAACTTCTAGAAAGAAAAAATAAAATGCAAAGTATACAAATTGAGAATGATAGCATATTAGAAAATGCAAAATAAACAACTAATGAACATGAAAATATAGCATAAAGAATTGGGCATGGTGGCACACTCCTATAATACCAGCCGTTGAGAGGCTGAGGCAGGAGGACTGCTGCCAGTTAGAAGTCACCCTGGGCTACAAAATGAGTTAAAGCCAGGCTGAACTGCACAGTGAGGCCCTGTGTCAAAAGGAGAAAAAAGAAGAGGAGGAAGAGAAGGATGAGAAAGAAGAGGAGGAGGAGAAGGAGAAGGAGAAGGAAGAGGAAGAAGAGGTAGAGGAGAAGGAGGAAGAGGAAAAGAAAGAAAATATAGTGTAGAAAATGATACACATGGAGAAAAAAACTGAAACAATAAACTTTGGGACAATATTGATGGCCTAACAAATGGAATGCAGAGAAACAGAAATACTTTTGAGGAAAAATATAGCAAAAGATCTTCAAAATCTGATGATAACTATAAAGCCATATCCAAGACAGTCATCAAACCCCAAGAAGCAGCACAAGAAAACACAAGGAAGCAGGGTGTGGTGACACATATCTGTAGCCCCAGATGTTACAGAGACTGAAGGAAGGGGACTATCATGAGCTCCAGGCAAGCCTCAGCTACATAGTGATTCAACATCAGCCTGAACTATATTGTGAGACTGTCTCCAAAACAATTAACAACAAGAATACACAAAGGACATCAAAATACTGAAAACCCTAAGCCCAGCTATGAAGTTAGGACATACTACATACAGAGGGACAAAGAATCACAGCAGATTTATTGTGAGAAGCAGTATAAAACAGGAGCCAATGGAAGCTGTTCTGTCACTCATTTTTTCTGTCTTGAAATATTTTTAAAGAGCCTTACCACTGAGCACAAAGTGGGAAAGTCTGTGGCCCTAAAAACATCTGCAAGTACAGAATCCTCAGGAAAGTGAAAATGGATCAAGTGTTTACCCATGTCCACAGAACATTATAGGCTGCAATCCTGTGCAATCATATAACAGGGATGCCTAATACTGGAAAAGAGACAGGAAAGGTCTATGAAGATTCATCTCATCATGGAACAAAATCCAGTTGAAAATGAAAAATAAGGAATGAAGAAGACTACAGTATATGGTGTGAACAGGCCCTGTGGTAGATGCCAACTGATAGTCAACTTACTAAGACCCAGCTGAACTGAACCATTGTGGTGCTTGGGTGTGAGAGGCCCACCTGAGAATTGTTGCCAGCAGTTTAAGAGACAGAACTAGAGAAGAGCTGGTTGAGGTTGTTAGGGAAGTTCCTTGAAAGCTACTGGGGAACTATCGGAAGCTGCTGGTTCTCTTGGGCTGTTTTGCTGAAGGACTTTGGCATGCTGGCTTTCCTAGTGAACTTGGCTGTTCTTGGAAGGGGAGGAGCTCAGGACCTCATATTCTCCTTCTCACTGAGAATGGCTGCAGTTCATTTTGGGGAGCCCTAGTCCTTACTTTGAGCAGTGCTTCCTGGCTCTAGAGGGAAGATGGTGCACTGCTCAGTTGCCTGGAGAAGCTTGTCTAGCTGGCTTTCCTGATGTCCTCAGCTGTCCTTGTACTCGGACCTCACTGTCACTGAGGATGGCTGTGTTACTTTTCAGGGGAGCTCTGGTTCTAAGCTTGAGCACTGCTTCCAGGCTTCAGTTCAGATCCCTCAACCTACTAGCACAGGTCCTTCATCCTGCTGGCACAGATTTTCTAGCTTCCACCACTCACCTTTAGGCCTTCCCAACACAGATCCACGAAACAGGCCTCATGAGAGACTGTCATGGGCTCTAGGCCTCCAGGTGGACTGGTGGGACACATTGTTATAAGCTCTATGACTTTAGCTGGACTCACACAAGACATTATTGTAGGATCCAGGCCCTCAACTGGAGTCTTTGGTCTTTAGTGTGTGGACAAATTTCTTGCCCTCTTTGTATATGTTTCTTTGGATGATTCAGTATAAAATAATCTTACAAAATGTGACCTGTATTATATTGTTCCCTTGCAAAACTCTAAACTACAACAAGCCCTCTTCCCTTCAAGTAATGTTTGTTTGTTAATATACATGACTGTTCAATTTTTTTTTTCAGAGTGGAAGAATGTTCTTCAAGCACGAGCATGTAAGAATAACTTAAAGATATGAGAATTAAGTAATTTTAACTATGCAAGCCTAATCCAGGACAGCAAAATTCCCTCCCCATCAAATACTCTAAGCCATTCTCTTTTTTTTTTTTTTTTGTCTTTTTGAGACAGGGTCTCACTATGCAGTTCAGGCTGGCCTTAAGCTCACTTTGTAGCTCAGGCTGGTCTCGAACTCACAACAATCCTCCTGCCTCAGCCTCCCGAGTGCTGGGATTACAGGCATGCGCCACCACGCCCGGCTCTCTAGGCCATTCTCTTCAGAACTAATTAACCTAGGGACTGGGGAGATAGCTTAGGAGTTTAAGAATTTGCCTGGCAAGCGCAAGGACCCAAATTCATTCCCTGGTACATCATGCCAGCCCCAGAAACCTGGGCACACTGTGCTAGCCCCAAAACTGGGCATGGTAACACACAGCTATAATCCCAGGGCTGGGAAGACTGAGATGGGAGGATCACTGTGAGTCTGAGGTGTGTAGCAAGACCCTATGCACAAAATACACATAAAATAATTTATTTTATTATAAATAAATAAATGTTTAAAAAGAACTAACTAGCCTGGCACTCTACAACATTCCATGTTATGAAACTGGCAATGCATCTGTCCCATGCATATTGGTTTGGTTTCCCCTTATGGCAAAGCCTGAAGGTAATCTGGGTGGTTATAATGGGAGTGTGGGTGCTAAGAGTATTCCTGGTATCTAATGAGTAGGATCAGGGATGGTGCTAAAGATTGTAGCATGCACAGGACAGCCCTCCAAATAAATTACTTGGTCTAAAATATCAACAGCACCGCAGCTAAGAATCCTGGCCTATGTCCGGCTAGGCTACAGAGATGTTAGCTCAACTTCCTACTCTGAAATGCCTTCACACCACTGACAACCCTTCAGTCCTACAACCAGGTCCCCAAACCAACACTTTGATCCCCTTATCACCCTAACTCTGCCTTATATTCTCTCAGACACAGGAGCTCTGCCACTAGTCATGGGTCCAGGCATGCCACAGCACTTTCTGAGTTCATTTCCTTCAAATAAAAGGGAAAAAAACGTAAGAGTTCTTATTTTATAAATGTTAAGTTTGGTCTTATCTATTTACAATGAACCAGAGAAAAAGGGTAAAGATTTAGTTTTGTATGTATGCAATACCCCACTCTCTGAAGGACAGAAATTCTTACACTATGGAAACCAACCTGAACTGAGAGAAGTACAAAGAAGTCAAGCGCTCAAACTAAAAAGTACCCAGGAAGCCAGAATGATGGTGCATTCCTATAATACCAGAACTGAGGCAGAAAGACTGCTGGGGGCTCAAGGGTAGCCTGGACTACCTGACTCAAAAACAGCATTCAAAGAACAATGGCGAAAGCAGAAGGCAGGTTCTGCAGACACCAGCAAGCTCAGGCCTCCACCTGAAAACATGAATGTCCTCCACACTGACCTGTCACCTACCTGCCTTATGTCAATCTTGATCAAGTACTAAATCCATACCCTCCCTAATTCCTACCTGCTTGCACAATACACACACACACACACACACACACACACACACACACATACACACAGGCACAAGCCTCCAACCCAAAGTGACTACAAGTGTGGGAGACAGGTTACTCTCTTTTTGCAGCTTTCCTACATCCACACAAGGCCAAAGAGACAGGAAAGATGCAAAAACTAAATTACAGCTCTTTTCAAGTGAATGGTTCAGCCCACTCCTGCTGTTCAAAAATTTCCCCAGGAGGACAGAGAACAGCTCTGATGAACCCAAAGGTCCAAACTCTGGCTCTGACAGGAAGAGGCTATTTGCATATGAACAGAGGTTAAGAGAGGTCCAAAGTTTCTTTTGGGGAGGGGGGGTTTTCCCTACTCCTGTGGCAGTCTTCTAATACATAAAGACTCTTGCTGGCATGGGCAAAAGGGCACAGCACACACACAGAACAAACAAAAACACAGCCGGAGCAGTGGTGGGAGGCAGCAGCTAGAACAAAACCAAGTAGAAGATGGTCCAGCCCCAGGCAGCTGGCAGGGAGCACAATCAGCACACGCCAGGCCGTTCCTTCAGGGCTGGAAAGGGAGAGGCAGGTCAAAGCTGAGGTCCAAGAGTCCTCAAGCAAGGGATGGAAACATCATCCAATGCTTGACCAAGTGAGGTGTGCCTCACAGCCCTGCTCAGCACTGTTCAGAAAGCCTGAGTGGGGCAGGAAGCTGGGACTGGAAGACCCAACACAGCTCCCAGAGTGCACTGCAACATGCTGGCCCAGAAAGATTCACTCATTCAGCATTTATGACACTACCAGCAAGTAGAGAAACAGCAGTGCCAGCAGACACTGCCTTCAAGAAGTCCATGGCAAGGTCAAGACAAACAAGGAAAGAAATGGTAACACAGGGCATGTGGTGGCATTGAGGAGGGTGGGAACATGCAATATCCTAACCTGGCTCTGGCTTTAGGAAGGTATTAGCCACACAGAGAAGAAAGAGGTGAGCAAGAAAGTGGGGAGCAGGGAAATCCTAAGAAACAATAGCACATGCCAAAAGCTAAAAACAAAGAGAACTGAGAATTGTTCCAACCTTTGCTACATCTGATCACCTTCAGTGGAAGCAGACTTCTGGTTTTTCATGGAATCCTAATTCTTATTGCCCAAAAGAACAGTGGGGTCATCTTGTAAAGTCCAAGCTACCCACCTTATGAGGAGAAAAACTCTGATCTTTCGGGTTCATCACTTCCTGGGGGACACAGGCTTGTGAACAGCCAGAGCAGCAGCCAGTTCTTCTCTACTCAATAATATTCCTTCAGTTATTCCCCAGTTAGAATCTGACTGCTGGCTGGGCCCCATATAGTGGCAGCCCCACGACTGCTATTAATGACTCAGGTCTGTTTCTCAGGACCAAGGAATAGCTCCCTCAGGCTCCTGCCAGATAAAGAAGTCAGCAGAACTGAGCTCTAGGAACTCCAGAGCAGCAGCAGAATACTCAGGACAAAAGGAGTGCCTACTTTCCTCTTCTAGAAAAGAGGCAGAGACACAGGGGGCAGTACCTGAGGTAAGCTGCATATGTTACAGCATCAGAGGAAGTGAGTCGCCCCCTTGGAAATGAAGGGCTGTTCTTTGCATTGAGGCAAACTATAGGCCAGCGCAGAAATGTGCCAAATCAGACAGGCTCGCTTAGGATCTGCCCACCCAGCTTCCCAGGAGTCCACCCCCTCCTCTGCCTGATCACACTAACCTAGGTATAAGAAGCTATCCCCATAGAGAAGTTGCTGGCCCCTCTCCTGGTCTGCCCCTGGAGGACGGATCATCAGGCAGAAGTCAATACACTGAACTGGCAAGGCCTCAGGGCCCTCAGCAGCACTTGCTCTGCTGTGCACGCAGCCCCCAGCTGCCATCCACTCTGGGTCAGAGTATGCAGAGGGGAAGAGAGCATTCTTTAGCTTTTTGAGCACAATACCCTATGGAATCTAAACAGAAGATACAGCTATTCAACTGCCAAAGCAGCAGTCCTCCTCTACTCCTAATAAAGCAGAGTACCAGCTGATGAAAGCTTCAGAAAGAGGTGAAGAGGTACCAGTGTTAGAACCACTTAACTATTTTCCTATTTGGGGACCATCAGCTCTGAGACCTTGAAACAAAGGTATGATGAAAACATCCTATTGGTCAGGAATCCTCGCTGGCCCTCAGATGCTGCCTCTGCCTGCACACTCCAGCACAGGCCCCAAAGGCTTACTGTGAGGCCTGGGGGTGGGGCAGTGGTAGAGCATTTGCCCAGCACTTAAGAGGCCCTGGGTTTAATCCCCCACACTACAAACAAGTTTAAAGGAAAAGATGTTTGGCTAATATCAACTGAGGGTGTAGGGGGCAAGACAGCAGCCTGCCAGCATAATTGCCTTCACTCTGGAACTGAAAAGCCAGCTAAGTGCTGTATGACAGAGGTCACAAGCAGGAACTTGTGCCCAACCTCCTTCACATCAGCCACAGAAACCTCTGGGTGGAGGGGAGTGGGTCTGTGCTAGTTGAAATGTGACAATACTACAACCAAACTTCTTCCTCACCAACAACAAACCTTTACAACTTACCCTCCTGAAAGGTAAATGCAGTCCTCATTTCTAGAACACTTTTTTCCTTCCCCTTTCTCTCCTTTTTGAAACAGATGAATGATCCCAAGAGGAAAAGCAGCTATAAATACAGGAGAACATGGAAAGATGTAGAAAAAGAGGCCAGCTATGAGTTTTAGAGGACCCATTCCCCTATTATTACTAAGGCCTTCTCAAAAGAAGAAACCCCTATTTTAAGCAAAACACAACTTCAAAGTACTTCTTTAGGGGCCAGGGAGATGGCTCAGTGGAATAAGTGCTTCCCTGGCAAGTGCAAGGACCTGAGTTCAATCCCTGGTTCCGCAAAAAAAAAGTACTTCTCTAAAGTAGAACATTTGAGCAGGTGATTACTCTACACTCTAGAGCTTCTTCATTCCTAGCTGACACTAAGATCTGCACACACAAAGTGAGCTGCCTATTTTCTTTCTCAGATCCTTAGAAAAAAATGCATTCATAATCTAGTGTTCCTACTACTGAGTGTCTATTATCATTTCCACCAATAGGCACTGAACTTTGTAAACTGCTGCAACATTTAGACAAATTCAAATCTTCATCTTTTTCGACACACCAAAGCCACAGGACATGCTGCAGGAGAACAGAATGGGAGGAGAGTACAAACCTAAGACAGGTGGCCTGGCTCCTACACTTACTACTTTCCAACAGCAGCAGCCTTTCTCAAAGGCTCAGGAATCTGAGAGGTCACCCACTGGTTTATTCTCTCATTGTAACAGCAGTGGGGATGCCAACTCAAAGTCCAAAATAAAAGATATAAGAGGTCTTAGAGTTTGTGGGAAGAAAATTCAACCCGGTTTTATTTTCATACAAGTTACAGTTTCAATTAAATAGGTTTTGCAGCCACAAAAAATTTCTGCCTAGCATTCTAGTACATTTAGATAGGCCCCTAAATTTAACCTAGAAGCCAATGAATATAGCTGGCAGAAAGTGGCCCCAGCCCACAGAGGTTACCAACATTATCCACAGTCCTAGGTGAATCTGAGAAATCAAAGGATGATGATGAAGGGTCAGCATGATATTTAAAATTCTCTCAATCACAAGTATAGGGGGCTGGGGAAATAGCTCAGTAGAATAAGCGCTTGTCTGGCCAGCGCAAGGACCTGAGTTCAATCTCCAGTTCTGCAAAACAAATATAGAATACTGCCTTTAATTTTGTTCAAGAGTCTACTATTCAAAGAAAAAATGCAACATAAGCCCCATCAGTGACAAAGCGAAGATGTTTATACTTGAAGAACATATTTATATCCTCAACTCTGGCAGGCAGAGTGGAGCATACTTATAATTCCAGTCCTCAGGAGGCTAATGCTGGAAGGCTGCTTCAAGTTCAAAGCCAGCCTGAACTACAAAGTGAGACCCTTTCTCCAGGAAAGAAAATCCCTAAGTTCCCCCAAAAAATCAAATGTCAGCAATACCCATAAACTGAGTCTCAAACTGAAAGGTCTGCTCACTATTGTCCCTAACTGTCCATTCACTCAAGCTTCCCTGTGGTGGGCACATTTCACTCCTCCTTTTGGAGTGATTCAACACAGTAGATCAGGAGTATGGGCCTTACCACCACTCCCCAAGAATTCTAACCACCATACAGTGATGGACCCATTTGTCATCTGAACCCCTGCCAATTTCTAGCACAATGCATAGCAGAATGCATTCCTAAAGCACAAGTCTATCCCTGCACATATGATGCACACATCTATAATCCCAGCAATCAGGATGCTGAGACAGATTCATCACTAGTTCAAGGACAGTCTGGGGTACACAGTGAGTCTAAGGCCTTCCTGAACTACACAGTGAGACCCTGCCTCAAAAAAGAAAACAGCCTGTCTGCACTTTCAATTTCTATCAGGTATCCATTCCCAGAGTCCTAAAACTAGTGGACTGTCCCCAGCCGCCATCCCCAGCCCCTCATCTGCTCTAAGACATTGAAATCCTGCTAGGAATCACATTCCCTCTCCTCTCTAATGTTCTGCCTGTGTCTCATGTTTCCTTATTTCCTAACAGTCTTCTATATATACACAACTTGCAAAATGCACAAAAGGCACAGTGCCTAGCTCACCAGGAACCTTTAGTAGAGCACGTGGGGGGTGGGGGGGGGGTTGCATACCCAGACAACAAACCACCAAGGCACCCAATAAAACAAGAGTATTTTATGTGAATATAGTAATACAGAATTAAAAGCTACAGACAAAGTAGTGAAAAAACAGATCAAAGAAATTGATCTGAGCCAAGATAACTAGAGAGGGCCTTAAAAAAGAAAGGAAGGAGCTGGGAAGATAGTGCAGAAGCAGAAGCACCTACCTGGCAAAGCACAAGGTCCCGAGTTTGATCCCTGACCCACATGCCCTGCCAGCCCTGGAACTCCTGGGGCATGGTGGTGCAAGCCTATAATGCCAGCACTCAGGAGGTTGAGAAAGAAGGATCACTAGAAGTTCAAGACCAGCCAGAGGGCTACAAAAGTGAGCACAAGACCAGCCTGAATTGCATAGCAAAGTCCTTGTCTCAAAAACAGTGGGGGAAGGGGATCTGACCTAAAGCCTGGAGGAATGAAAAGGATGGAGAAAAAAACAGGAATACAAAGGACAGAACTTTCCTTCTGGAAAGCATGAGTGCTGAGTATATATGCTAAAATGGGGGTGGGGGATGAAAGGAGGCCAAACATCAGGTCAGAAGAAAAAGTAAATGCTGTTTAAAACCATGCAGGGCAAGAGAAAATAATTATGGTTCCCTAGTTTCTGTCATCTAGCTAGCTCTGGTTATCTACAAAATATTAATTACTCAACTTAATCTTTAAGGTAAGGCCAGTTTGTACAGCCATGAAAAGCAGGCAGAGAATTCAGCCTTAGGTCAATAGGTAGTGGGGGACCAAACACGCTCTTAAGCAGGAAACCCAACCCAATCCAATCCCACAGCATTTACTAAAGGCCCTGGAGGAGACCTTATTGTATAAAAAGATGCCAGTCTCCTGCCTAGTCCCTGGCACAGACAGCTTTCTTCTCTTGCCTAGTCCCCTGGAGATAACCACTGTTGTAGTCAGGCTTTGCAAGAGAATAAATTTAATGCAAGACATGATTTATAGGATTATTTTATAATAGTTACCCAAAGAGTCAAATGCAGAAGAGTGCAAAAGATCTGTCCAAGCACTAGAGACCCAAAGAATCCAGCCGAGGACCTGGATCCCACAGCAATGCCCTGCACAAGTCCAGCAGAAGACCTAAAGCCTATGACAGTATCTCATGCAGGTCTGTACCAAGCACTGCACTGGGAAGGCCCAAAGGTCAGTGGTAGAAGCTAGAAAGTCTGCACCAGCAGGATGAAGGATCTGTGCCAGTAGGCTGAGGGATCTGCATTGGAGCCAGGAAATGACACTCAAAGGACCAGAGCTCCCCAACAGAACTGCAGCCATCCTCAGAGACAGTGAAGACTCTAGCTCCTCCTCTGACAATGAGAACAGCCAAGTTCATAACAGAGAAAATCCACAGTACGCCATCTCCAGTTCTCCTTTTATGCTGTTGGCAACAATCCTCAGCTGGGCCTTCCACAGCCAGCACCACACTGGCTCAGTTCAGCTGTGTGTCACAAGTTATCCAGGAGTGTAATCTACCACAAGCACCATAGGAAAGGGAGACTAAAGTAGCTGGAATGCCACACAAACTAAGGTTCAGGCAGGGTGGTGGTGACAGGAACTTGCAGAAGGTGGCAAAGGATGGTCACTGACTGGACAGGGAGGGCTCAGAAGGTGTGGTGAACAGAGCAGCAACACTCAAAGATTTCAAGGCTTTAGTTCAAGAGCACCAAAATCAAAGGTCCATCAGCTCAACCCTTCTGCCTGTTTCTGGGAATAGGAGTTACACATTCCATCCTTCCCATCTGCCTGTGGTTCTTAATGCTAGCTGTAATTTCCTGTAATTCCCATTTGCAAGGAGGTGGAGGGATCGATGGAAAGATAAGGGGAAAAGGCGCTGACAAGTCCTCTGTCCATGCACTATGATAAACGCATCTCAGGAGCCCTGCACCACCATTTTACTGGCAGTGCTTATTCTGGAAAGAGAAAACAGGAAGGAAACTATACATTTTGAAAGCTATGAGGGAAGTGCTGTCCTTACACAATGAATTTCCCCTTCTAGCCAGAGCCGTCCCAGTTGTGATTAGCCAGGAAGGAGAGAGGAAAGCCACAAATATCCACACTGAGAGCCATGACACCCCCTACAGTGAAGACCAAGCTCCCCCACAGCCTGGCAGAGTAACACCCCACCCAGGAACCTGAGCCCTCATAACAATAGTACCATCACCAATGTTATTAACTGCCATTCCAGTGCTTTTTCACTGGGCACAGGGCCAAGCACTTTGATCTAATATTTGATTTGATCCTTACCTCACCTTCAAAGGGGGTACTTTCAGTGTTGTTTTGTTTGGGGGGGGGTGTTGAGGTTTTATTTATTTAGGTTTGAGTTTTTTTGTTTTGTTTTGTTTGTTGGATACTGAAGATTAAAACTCCAGACTCACCAGCCTGCTACACAAATGCTTTACCACTGAGTAACATCCTCAGCCCTTCTACCTTCAAGACAGGGTACCACTGCATTGCCCACAATGCCCTCACACTTCCCAGCCACCTCCTCTCGCCTCCTTAGTAGCTGGCATTATAGACATGTGCACCACACTGGCTTGAACAAGTTGAGTCCAAACAAAGCATATTGTCTGCACAAGTTTATAAACTGAGTAAAGGCACAGTCACTTTACGGCTATGCCTCTCTGGGCTTTAATGAACACTGCTAAAGGTCCATTCACATATGTAAGCTCACTAATTGTATCCTTCCTTTTTGGCTTAAATTATTTCAATTGTATTATTCTCCAAGAAAGATGGCTCCAAGCTCGGAAATCATTATAATAATTTAAGTTATGCAGAAATGCTGACACTTTCTTGGGCAACAGCCTGACCTTCCTCTGTCCCTCAGAGTAAGTCCTTGGCTGTGGTCTCCCTTGGGGTGGGACCAACTTGAACAACCTGATGCCCAGGAGCTTCTTACAAGGGCCAGCATGTGGCCAAGAGTGCAGCCGGGCTGGCTCTGCAACCTACCAGTTGCACCAGCCTAGCCAAACTTTTAAATCATCTTCTAACTAAAAAATAAATACAAATAAGCAACCTACTCCAAAGTTACTGTGAAAATTAAATAAGTTAATGTATACAAAACAGTAAACAGTGTCTGTCACACAGAAAGCACTCCAAAGATATTAGCAGGCTTATCTTTTAAGAACATTTCGTCCGAATCTAGAGCTTTATACTTTTCACAGTGGTCTCAGTTCATTATGACTACATTCAAGCCTCACCATCACCATTAAGTTACAACGATTCAAAGTTTATGGACATTTCCCACTATCACGCAAAGGAACCAGCCAGGCCAGAGGATCTATTTACCTGCCAGTCTCCCATGGCAAGTCAGAGACCCATCTTCTCTGTGCACCACCCCAACACACACCTACTGATGCTCAATAGGGAAATGTTCACTCAACTGGACTCACCACAGGGTCAGGCAGGCTCTCGACAGAGCAACCCTAGCTTCATGCTGGGGACTGGGATTTAGCTCAGCCTGCAGCAACTAACTCCCTGGCAAGCGTGAAGTCCTGAGTTTGATTCCCAGTAGCAAAAAAAAAAAAAAAGAGGGAGGCCAGCTGGGGAACAAACCATAATCACAATTCCTGGATATCAGTGGCCAACTTGAAAAGAGACAAGAGGGCCACCTTTCCCAAGCCTGACTCCAACTCACTCCTGAGGAAAGGGAATAGCCAGCAGGCCAGAGGTCATTTAGAGGGAAATGTCTGAACTGTCCCCACGTGAACTCCAGACAGCAGGGAATCAGGGTATTGCTCAGCATTCCCCAGGCCCTCTAGCTGGGCCAAATGGGGATCCAGAAAGGCGGCTTTTCAAAGGCAGATAATGCTGCCTTGCTAACTGAAATCTGAGTTGCCTTTCAGTGGAGTAAATGCCAGTCTATAAATACCAGGGATTAAAAGGCTTCCTGCGGGGCCTCGGCGGCCACCTGCCTAAATGCAGAGGCTATCTGGTCCTCTGGGCATAGTGAGCCCTGGGAAGCTTCCTCAGGAAGCTCCTACCACCCTTCTCCAAGGCACCACGGCCTCTTTCCTCCCACAGGAGCCTGTTTTGCCTGAACTTTCCTTTCCACACCCTTCACAGGCCCGTCCACTCCCAGCACCTTCTGAGGCAGCTCCCACCTACCCACTCTCCCTTCTCCTTCAGGCATTTGTTCTGTTCCACTCTCATCACCTCAGACCATATCAACTTTCAATCTGCAGTTTCTGCCATGACACACAGACTTTGGAATCAGTCCACTTTGTTTTTGTTTTATGTATTAAGTACAGGGTCTACAGGGTCTCACTACACAGATCAGACTCGTAGTGATCCTCTTATTTTCAACATCCCAAATGCTGGGATTACAGGCATGCGCTACCATGCCCAGACTCAATTGCAAACTCAGAGTACCCTGGGGATAGAACTGGCACAGCACACCAGGGATGGAGCCCTGGTCCTTTATCTGCCTAAACAGAATCAGTCCACTTTGGTTCTAGCTCCAATGCAGCAAATTACAGTGTAGCAGAACTTGGTGTCTTGCTCTATAAAGTGAAGAGCTGCCCACCTTAGTAGAGCACCTAGCACAGTACCTCACACTTAATAACTTCCTGCCTTGTCTGAGGTCCCAGGTGATTTGGCTTCCTTTTCTACTACTCACAGGTAGTCTGTCACACCTGCCAAGACTCAAAGTCTTAACCTACAAGAGTGACCCAAACCATGACCACTGAAGCCACCACAGGTATTGAAGCCAACACATGGTCCCATCAGCAACCTTCAATTTATACTAGTGAAGGGACTGGTCACTTTGCCAATACCCCCTAAAATGACTCATTTGGAGACAGAAAGTAACTAGATAGGAGAGAAAACAGAATTCAGAGTCACAAAGGTAAGGGCAGCCCATCTTTCTACAACCAGAAGCAAGAAATCCCAGAATCCCATTTACATGTAAAAAATTTTTAATTCATTCTGACACCAAGAACATCTGCCAGTTTTACCAGAAATACCATCTGCTTCACTTCTGATAAGGCCCAAGCATAACTCTACATAGAGTAGAGACAGCCTACAGCACGGTTCCCCAGCTTCTTCATGACAGCTGCCAGGCAGTGTGCCATGCCTCTCTCCCTAGAGTCCCAAAGCTGTCCTATAAATTAATGATCAGCTCTGAAATGAACTAAAACTTGATTCTTTTATGAACATGGTCTCTAGAACTTTTAGACACCCCTTAAAACCATAATCAATTTAAGCACGACTATTCTCATGACCTATACATTGTATAGGTCCTCAATAACTGCCTAAAAGGGACTGTCATCAATGGGTCAGCTGGGTAGGTAGCTTTTCCACTTGTCTTTTTTTCCCAGTACTTGGAGCTTTTTTGTTATTGTTCATCTTGATATTTTGACATGGGGTCTCACTAAGTTTCTAAATTGCTGAAGCTGGGCTTAAATTTGGGACTACCCCTGCCTCAGCTTCCCAGGGTGCTGAGATTACAGGCATGCAACACACATCTGGCAATTAGCTAAGGGTAAGAGGATCCCTGCTATGAAGGCTTTAATATCCTCATAAGAGCCAAGTCATCAGGACCAAGAACACTTTTCTAAGACGATCACCTGCTTAGTATGAAATGCAAAAAACCGGGTGCCTCCAAAGAAGCCCTCTTGTTTCTCAGATCTCACTGAGAATAACTGACTATAAGCCCGGTACCCACCACAAAGAGATGAAATAAGTCCACAGTGAAGTGAACCACAAAAACTATCAAGTATAAGGATCTACACAAACATTCAGGCTTTCCTTCAGTCTACTACACAAACTGCTGAGTAAACTTCTGGCATACACTGCCTATATCCCCACCTACTAAGTACTTCATGACACCTATGAAAAAGGGAGTGGGCCAAATGTGGAAATGTGTGATAAGAAAATAACACAAAGAGCAAAAGTGAGAAGTATACTGTAAAACCAAAGGTAGGTCAGGCCTGGGGGTTCACATCTGTAATCCCAGCACTTGGGAAGGTGAGGCAGGAGAATTACCATGAGTTCTAGGCCAGCCTGGGGCTACACAAAGAGTTCAAGGCCAGCCTGGACTGCATAGCAAGACCCTGCCTCAAAATATATATTTTATTTTAAAAAAAAAAGGTGAGAATCTTAGGATTTAATTAGCTCTGGCATGAAAACTGAGTTTGGGGACAAGAATCTCTTGTTTTCTGTAAACAGTACTTGGCTGAAATTCTTCAAGATTCTTTTCCTCTCAAAATGTGAATATACAGAACTGAAGCCTACAGTACTAAAACTCAACTTAAGAACTAATTTCCCACCAAGAACAGCTTTGGCTCCACCATTAAGTCTCCCACACAGACAAAGAAATATGGGAGCAGCTTGGATATTATAGCCAAAGTGAAGGAGAAGGTGCTCCCTGGAAAAGCTAGGCCTGTCCTGTTCAGAACTGCCAGGATGCAGGAGGAAGAGAACACAGAGAACTACATGGTGTGGTTGTCTGGGAGGCCTCTGATGGGAAACAGCTTTACAGAGAAGACTAGACTTGAATGTTCTGAGAACTGAACCACAGGGAAGCAGTATGGAGCCTGCCATCTACCAACCCAGGAGGATGCGGAAGACAGCAGAGGGAGGAAACAAGCCCCGCCCTTTAGTCATTCGGAATGTGGTCCATCTGCCCTGGAGATGTGGTTCAAGGCTACTGTTGGCCTCATCAAACACACTGTCACCTGTCAGGCCCCCTGCACAGAGCAGCAGTGTTCTACTGCCCTGCTCTCTGAAGCCTTGGCAAATGTGCCCATGCACACCTGCAGCATTTCCAGTCCACTTCTACAGAGCCAGCCAGACAGTGATCATGTCACCCAGCATCCAGCCTCAAGAAAAGCTACTCAATTACTCCATGCTTTGCATTTAGTAAATTTTTAAAAACTTACTTATTAGTTCATACTTGTTATATAGGACTTCTTTCACTGTGGGTATCTGGCACACGTATGTGACACATCTCATTATCCTTTATTCCACCTTCTCCTCCCACCATTCTCCCTCCTCTCATCTCTTCCTCCCCTACCCAACTTCAGTAAACTATCTCCTTGTTTCTTTCCGTAGCTTTTTTTCTTTTTGGTGGTACCAGGGATCGAACTCAGGACACTGGGCTTGCAAGGCAAGCACTTATTCCACTGAGCTATCTCCCTAGCCCCTCTGTATCTTTTATTTTAGTCTTTATTCATTATTTATATTTCTCAGATGAGAGAAACCATATGGTATTTAATCTCATATGTCTGATTCATTTCACTTATCATTAAGTTTTCAGCTATATCCATTTTCCTACAAGGGCTCAAATTGATCCTTCCATATAGCAGAGAAGTATTCCATTATGTAAAAATACCACATTTTCTTTGTCTATTCAACTACTGATGAACATATAGGCTCCTTCCAAGACCTAGGTATTATGAATTGTGGACACTGTACTACAGTTATAGAGTACATGCATGCCAATGTTTATTACAGTATAGCAGGTCCATTACACTTAAAGTAGATACAAACCCCATCCCCAATTCAAGCACAGTCAAGGGGTAACAGCTTATTTACTAAGAACTTTCTGTGTCCCAGATACCAGGTGAAGGGCAGGACATGCTTCATCTCATTTACTCCTCACAACTCACTGGCTGTGCTAGACACTGTTGTCTCCCACATGGCGCTGGAGACACTGGCTATACATCTTTTAGCACTGAGATTTAGCCCAAGTCATGCACTGAGACAGAAACCCCAAAATGACAAGTACAGAGGTCAGCTGCTAATGGCACTTTTATTTTCCAGTGCTGGGGATTAAACCAAGGGTCTGTGTACCTCAGCTACATCCTCAATCCTTTTTTCTTTTAAAATAGGGTCTCAAAAAGACACTACAGTGCCCTGGCTGAGCTCAAACTTGTACTCTTCCCCCCCAGGGACCCAGAGCACTGGAACAACAGGTGTCCACCACATACCCTGCTTGATAGCACTTTTCCCCCAAATTGCTGTCTCAGTATATCCTAGCTATCAAGACTGTCTCCTTTTGTAAATATCCCATCTCATTTGATGTTCATAACAATTCTGTCAGGGGAATCCTTAAATACAATTTTAAAAAATTATTCAAGTTCATATACCAACAGTGAAAAATTCAATGACACAAAAAGAAAGTTTGAGAAGTTACAGTTCCCTTTACCTTCATGACTCACAACTTCTCACCCAGAAATCATTAATCTTTTGGTAACTATCCCTCTAGAGATAGGTAACATTAACACTTCTGTTCTTATAATAAAACTGAACACCAATGGATCAATTTGCATGAGCATAGAGCTGTCCACTTCCACTGCCCACCACCTCGAGACCAGTTGTACTCCCCCACCCTCGAGTAAACAGGAAAACTATCCAAATGCATCTGCCCCAGGAATGTCAGCACTGCTTCACAGCCCTTCAGCTCTAAGCTGCAGTGCATGGGGCAGGGCTACCACCTCTAACCTCTCTCTGCCTGTGGCGATCATCTTCAGCTCCAAAAAAACAAGAGTGGATAAAGGGGAAGAGAAGCCCTGCCTACAGGAAATGCTGCATGCCCCGTGATAGAACAAGCGGAAAGGAAACACCCCTGGCAGACCTCACAGAGTCTGAGGCAGATAGTTTCCTTTTGGACAGGGCAATTCAGGCCAGAACACACCTGCAGTCAGATGAAGATCCCAACACTGCCTGCCTCAGGGGGAGCATGCAGAGCTCCTTCCTCAGACCTCCAAGAACTCTAAAGTTCTAATGTTTTACTTCCTTCCAGACCCTCCAATGACCTATCAACTGCCTGGATTTCACGATGGCAAGATTTTGTCCTGACTCCCCCTCCTGCAAAAAAATAAAACCCCTTCTTCTGTGCAGAGCATTCTTCTTAGTTAGGATCTGAATGCTACCCTTCCAAACTGTGCACACTTTTCCATTTTTTTTGCCCCATCCAGACTGAAACATAAAAACATACTACCTTGGGGTACAATGTTGAGGTGGGGATGAGGGACAAGAAAGGAGCTGCCACCACCAAACTGCTATTTCCCAGCAAAAAAGGTTATCAAGCCCATAATCTCCCAAGATACTCCCACATCCCAGCAGGAGTCAGCACCCCTAATGTACAAGTACAATAGGTGCTACTGACTGCCTACTGGCTGCCACAGTCTCCTTCCTCTTTATCTCTTGTAAAATTAAACTAAAACTCTTCCCCACTGGGTATGATGACTGCATGCCTGTAATCCCAGCACTCAGGAGGCTGAGGCAGGAGGATTGCTGTGAGTTCAAAGCCAGCCTGGGCTACAAAGTGAGTTCAAGGCCAGCCTAAACTGCATAGAGAAACCCTGTCTCAGAAAGACTAAAATAAAATAAAAATATACACAAGGATCTGGTTCAGGACTCCCATGGACAATAAAATCCTCGGATGTTTAAGTCCCTCATATAAAAACACAATATTTGTACATAACCTACACACATCCTACATGAATGGAATTGTATTACTTATAAGACCTAATACAATGTGTTAAATGCTACACAAATAATTCCTGTTACATTATTTAGGAAATAAAGACAAGAGAAAAGTCTACATATGTTGTGCCAGTGCAGACATTATTGTTTCCCCAAAATCTTTCACCCCAACTCTGGTTGAATCTGTGGATTCAGAACCAAAGGTACAGAGGGCAAACAGTTTTACCTATGATATCTTATATGAAAGTAACTATAAAATGAAAAAAAATTTTTTTGTTGCTATGAATATAGACACCCTGTCTTCACATTAAACACAGAAACTTTACACCATCCTCAAGGGTATTGAAATTTATGAAGAGAAAACACTAACCAAAACACTGGAGAACAATTTTTTAAATGCATAATTAAGTGTTAAACTATGTGTTGAAAAAAAAAAAAAAAATCCCTGTGGGTAGACAACTATGTGGAAAAGGGCATTCACTAAATAACTTTTTCAATTTGGATGGAAATTAAGCTCAGTAATACAGTGTAGGCCTAGCATGCACAAGGCCTGGGTTCAGTCCCTAGCACTACAAAACAAACACTGTTCAATCACCAAAGCATTTCTAACGCTTCACCTGAAAAACTCTTCACCTTGTCACCTGCACATCACCTTCCACTATCCCCACTATTCACAGATGACACCACCACCAAAAACTCTGAAATCTGTTCAGGTCACTGCTGCTCTTTTGTCAAGAGCAGCTTTCTTTCAAAGATTTGCTTTTAAAAATGCACACACAGGCCCAGCAACTGTTACAACCCCCAGTATGATACAATTTCAGAAGCAACAACAAACTGCCACCAAAAATGCTCAATTCAGAAAAAGAAAAACAAAAATGAGTCATCCTGTGTTAACTAATATTTACCGGCAACTGGATTCACACTGGATGCTAAGCTTTTTCTCCAACTGCAGAGGCAAATGTCTAAGTCAGCTTTAAGAACAACTAAGGCTTCCCAAGGCTTTTACAATAAAAGAATTCTAAAAAGGAAGATCTGGACCTGAAAATGAACAAGCAAACCCTTGTGGTCAAGGGGCTCTAGTTCATGACTTACTTTGCTAAACCATTTTGAACCACTTCCAAATGCCCCTCTACCCTCACCCCTGAAACCATAGTTCCTGAGCTTTCTTTACTTTCTGCCAATAGCCAGGATTGATCAATGTTAACAACTTTTTATCAGCTTTTCATGCAAACTAGGCCTTCCTCCAAAAGCCACCATTTTAAAATTTCATTCCTTGTCATCAGTGGGCTCATGGTTTCAAAGTCATTTTGCCCTCTCAAACTTTTTATTTTAGTCTTCTATACCTGGTCAATCACTTATCCATCAGCCAACTGATTGAAGAGTGGGTACTGCAATACGAGGTCAATGCGTGGACAAAAGTGGATGACACAGTCACTGGCCTTGAGGGACATTTGATGTCAGCCATTCTAGAACCCCAGGGCATACATAGGAGTGGCTGGTCATGAACTAAAATAAACAAGGACATATATCTCTTGGGAATGTAGGTTCTCAACTGTCCCAGAAACTATTAAATCACAGAAAACACAGTTATCAGCACCCAGGAAGTCAATCTCACAAACCAACATTTCTATCTAAACTTGAGGCTTGGGAAAAATAGGATAAGGGAATTTACACAACTTAGCCTATTCTATCTGTTCCCTTCTCCCAATTTTTTGCTGTTAAGCTTATGTACTTTTCTTTCTTCATTAAAAAAAAAAAAAAAGAAGAAGAAGAAGACCGGCCAAATAGTTCAGTGGATTAAAGCACCTGCAAGCAGGCACAGGGGCCAGGGGTTTGATTCCCCGGGCCTGCTGTGCTGCCCCGCAACCCACTCCCCCATGCTGAGACAGAAATTGAGACTGGGCATGGTGGCACCCAGCTCTTAGGAGGCTGTAAATAGGCGGATCACTACGAGTCCGAGTCCAATCTAGTGGTGAGATCCTGAACACCCTGTAGACCCTTCACTAAAATACAAAATAAATAAATAAATAAAAATTTTAAAAAAGAGGTTGAGACAAGAGAATCCCTGCAAGTTCAAGGCCAGCCTGAACTACACAGTGAGACTCTGTATCAACAACAACAACAAAAAGATATCTCAGAATCTGGTAACACCTCAAGATTAGCAACTCATTAAGTAAAGCTTGACAGCAAGACCAAACACCAGACCAAACTTCCTAAATCTAGCTCATTCTGAAAGAAAGGCAAGTTGCTTTTTTGTTAGAGGCCAGGGAAACACTCCACACATAACTTCAGTTCTCTCCCTCCTGGGATGACTGCCAGCATGAAACATAGAAGTCACTGACAAAGCCAGACACTCAGACTCAGAGACTACTGCACCCAGCAGGGCTCTCCAGCACCATCTCCAATGACTCTCAGGTATTCCCTTAGACCACTGACTCCATGTAGGCAATCTCTGCCATTCTGTTCTTCGTCACAGCCCAGCACCCAACACAGAAATTTGTTAAGTACATGCCAAACAAATGACTAGATTTACTGTACTTCCTTTTGGTTTCTGAAGAAACTACCTATCTGCCTCCCACCAGGTCAATGTCATAGCTCAACCAGACTATCAGCTCACAAATTATTATGACTTGAAGGCACACGTAGGGGAGGAAGGTGTACCAATGCACTCTCATGAAACCCAGAGCCTGTTCTTCTTGATATCCTGCTGAGCAACAAGCAAAATTCCCACAAGTCTGAAACAAGGGGGCTGCTGGCATTCCCACAGAGTCTCTGGCAGACGGACTGATAAAGGTGTGCCTACCCGCATCCCACACTCAATGCTCCAGAAACATCTTGAGCATGCGCACTGAAACTGCAACCCCTCACCACGTCTCTGCTCACTGGCTTTCCAAGACAAGGAAGCTGGCACATATGCCCTGTCTCCTTCCTGCCTGGGTAGACATGTAGCTAGGAGTATGTGTATACAATGCATTGGAGTGAGTGGCTGATTCTCCCTCAAAGAGGCTTGAGGAAGTCAGGCCCACAGTTGTGAAGGGTTTTGGTCTGGTAATAAGGTGGAGTGGGTTGTGGGAGTACAGACAGGGGGCAGAATCAGCTCTCCGAGACAGTTGATTCTCAATCTTTAAATAAATCTTATTGTATCTAAATCTAGGCAGCTGACAACTGCCACTATGATACCTAGGCAAGTGAGATCCAAAGGGACAAATAACAACACATCTGGGGTCTGGTGGCATTTTCAAATTGCAAGGAAGCAAAGCACAGAGATAAAAGGCCCAGCCTACACATGAATACACATATTTTAAGAACAGTTCTCCTTCAGACAAATTGAGCTTAAGGATTCACTCCTCTTTGTAATCTCAGTTTGACTCAAACCCACAATCACAGAAGAAACATGAGCTGGTCAGAACAATGTGAACCATGTGGGTCCCTGCTGGGCCCCCAGCCCCCTTCTAAGATCAGCCCGGAAGGAAAGAAGCACTGCCGAGGCTTTTCATCATTTGGGCAAGTAAGCACTGAGCATCCGGTTCTCATTTTTCTTTTCTATAGAACAAGGAGGTAGCAGTGTGGTGGCACAAGCTTCTCACCCAAGCTCCTGGGGAACTGAGGAAGGACGGTCTCAGCTGAAGACCAACTAAGTGAGACTCTTATCTCAGAAAAGGAAAAAAAAAAATTGGTTCCCAAAGTCTCGTCCATCAAACTCGAACATTTCAGAAGCTTACAGTCTCTCTTCATACTTGTTTTGTTGTGCAAGGAATTTGGGTACTATCTGATACCGACATCTGAATCTTCAGATAAGTGTCTTATCTCACCTCATTCATGTTTTTACAACTCCTAGGATTTGGGAATAGAATTTGCATTAATAGGCAGGGCCAATTCCAAATCCAAAACTTCTTGGCAATGAATGTTAGCAAGAAAAACGGCCAAAATGTGTGTGTGTGTGTGTGTGTGTGTGTGTGTGTGTGTGTGTGTGTGTGTGTGTGTGAGACATACAGGAGGGAACTTTCTGGAAGGACCAATCTTGAGCTTAATCCTTAATAGAGGAGCACAGAGAAGATCATCTCAACCACCTCATTTCTGTCTTGTTAGACTCAGACAGCCCAACAAAGGATGTTCCCTACCCCACAGGTTTCTCTGAGATGGACTCATCCTGACTTCTAATAAAATAATTAGGTGACCTGCACGTGTCTACTTTAAAGAGCTGTGAACAGGGATCTAGGTGCAGAAGAAGTAAAATCAGCTAGTGATCACGACTGGAGTTCCAATTAGGGCAAGGGCAGAAGACCTGCCAGTCCATTATTCCTGTGGTGCAGGCTCAATGTAAAACCTGCTGGGGGCAGATAAATGGCACTCGCCCAACACCATCTGCACCTTCTGGCGTCAGGGCTGGTCTGTATTTTTAGCCATAAGTGTAATCAAAATCCATTATAAGAGCCTTGGGAAAGCTGTTTTAAGGTGCATTTTTCAGGCCACACTTTTGCTGTGCTCAGAGCCTCTCTCCCTCCTCCCCACCCGCAGGTTGGTCACCCACCTAGCAAAAGCAGGTGCACAGAATCCCAGTGTGAAGTTTTACACAAGAAAAGCTTCTAAGAATTATAAGTTACATTTGATAAGGAAGGCTGACTGGGCTGCACAGTAAAGTTTTCTCTATAAAAGTGACAGGATTTAGAACTCAAGCTACACAGTAAGCACTCTTTTTAGAGCAGGGTATGTATACACTGAATCCAGGCACTAGTGCGTTTACCCATTCTCACAGAAGTATAAACTGCACCAAAGTTACGGAAATAAATGCTGAGTTGGAGGTTGTACACTTGTTTTCTTTTGGTAGGGTCTTCCTGATTCGGGGCAACAGCCTCAACATTAGAGAACCAAGAGACTTTTCTGTGACACAGTTCTTCCTCAAGCTGCATAACCAAAACAAAGCTAACTCCAGACCAGAAATATGAATGCAGACTTTAAAATATCACCAGCCGGGCGTGGTGGCGCATGCCTGTAATCCCAGCACTAGGGAGGCTGAGGCAGGAGGATTGTTGTGAGTTCGAGACCAGCCTGAGCTACAAAGTGAGCTTAAGGCCAGCCTGAACTGCACAGTGAGACCCTGTCTCAAAAAAGACAAAAAAAATAAATAAATAAATAAATAAATAAATAAAATAAAATATCACCAGGAGAAATAAAAACTTGTCTACAAAAACTCACACAAAGGTGCCTTTGGCAATATTATTCATAACTTTAAAAATGCAACAACCCAAATATCCATTTGCTGATAAAAAAAATATAGTTGTCTACATAATGAAATATTATTCAATAATAAAGAGTAAAGTAGATACAGGCTACAAAATAAACATTATTGCTAAAGCCAGTCTTTAACAACCAAAAATCATATGATTCCATTAACATGAATGGTCCAAACATGCAAGGATAGAGAGAAAGAAACCAGGTAAGTAGTGACCTAGCTTTGGGCAAAGTGACTGCTAATGGGTTTCTTTGGGGGATGATGAAGATATTTGAAAATTGGACGGCTGGGCTCGGCAGCACATGCCTGTAATCCCAGTACTCAGGAAGCTAAGGCAGTAGGATAGATGTGAGTTCTAGGGTAGCCTGAACTACACAGTGAGACCCTGTTTCAAAAACAAAAAAAGAAAGAAAAACAAACTTAAACTATTTTACTTAACTGTAAATACAATAAAACCTTTGCATTGAACATTTTTAAAGGGTAGATTATGCATCAACAAAGCCATTTCCTTACTAAAAAAAAAAAAGAAAAAACCTCCCTGAACAAACAGAAATACAGCTATAGAAGAAAAAACTTAAATCACAGCTCATCTATTTAATACTAGATAGCCATTAAAAATACAGAGGAGATCACAGGAAAATGCAGTGTAACAAAAAAAAAAAAGGAAAAACTAATATACATGGATTATCACAAGAGGAGGAAAAAATAATACACAGAAAGGATGTTTGTATTGGGCAGCAGAATCATGCATCCCCCCCCCTTTCTCAAGCTTCCATAATCTTATCCCATAGGATTGGCAACTCTGAAAAAAATCCCCTCAGAGCCAGACTCAGCAGGCTAAGGCAGAAGGACCAACAGAAGTTCAAGGCCAGCCAGGATTATACAGTAAAAAAAAAAAAAAATTGAATCAATCCTTCCTCAAATGCTTTGCACATACTACAATTTAAAAGCCATCTTGTTCTCCTTTTCAAACTTCCACCCACTTAGTTTACTGAGATCAACTGAGAACAATCCAAAGAAGGAAGAATTGGATAAACAGCCTCCTATCCCATTCCCAGAAGCCAGTTTCATTTTACTGGCTTTGTCAGAAGCCGAAGTCTAGTCTAGCCAAAGAAAAGTTCAGCTAGGACAGTGTGCACAAAGGGCAGTCCACAGTTAGATCTCAAACTACTGTGGGTAAAGGCAAGTCGCTGCTGGCAATAGGCTGAAAAGATTAGAAAGATGTTTTCTCCTCCTTAAAGAAAGAATGGTAAGAAAGGAGGCTAGCAAAAAAAAAAAAAAAAACAACTCATGCTGTGCCTCTGAGGTTTGGTTTCTAATCTCCAACTACAGGAGAAAAGAATCCTGAATTATTTCATTCTTCACCAAAGAGCCACCTCATCTAAGTAGTAAAGAACAGTTAGCCACCAACTCCGAGGATGAAAACCCACTGAGAAGCTTTACTGTCATCAGGAATTCCAGGCTAGCATTCCCAAGTGAAGCAATGGGCTTTGCATAAAAAATACTTCTGTGCCCCTGTGTTGGAAGAGGTACACTAAGGTTCACTGCCATCAGGTAATTTTAAGGGTCTATTAATGCCAGCCAGCTACGGTTACAGGGGACTACATCTGTTTCTGCTTGAGAAAATGCCTCAGTAATATCCTGTTTCAGGAGTACAGCATGAATTCTTGGCATTCGGCCTTCAGATGTTTCCAGGATGGCTAGCCTTCTTTATTGAGATGTAAGAGCCAGGGAGGGAGAGGACATCACAGACAACGCCAGTCTGTGAAACCTGGGTTAGTTCTCATCACAGTTGCTACACCTCCTGTTGTCACCATACCCAGAATCTTAACAGAGACTCCACTGTCCCCTGGTCTTGACAGTAATACCCTTGGCCTCTCACAGCTGCAGTGACTGAGCTCTGTGGCCCTGCTAGGTCTATCAGCAAAGTGGAGACTTCCATGCCCAGGTGAGAAGGAGGGGATGACACAGCAAATGCAAGAGCCCTGCTAGTTTCTACACCCTAAACATTAAAAAAGGGCATCATCACAGATACTTGTACACACAGAAGGACACAGGTGCCTGCTACAATCTACTTTCTCATTTTCTTCAGAAACAATCATCCAAGCAAACAATGGCCACAACCTTGAATCTGAGCCAGAATCCATCAACAGATCTTGCTGCTCAAGGACAATTACCCCAAGGCTTTCCTGCCTGCCTGCCCAACTGCCTGCCTGCCTGCCTGCTTGCTTCCTGTGTCCTCAGATGCAGCTTAATGGCTTCAAGCACTCATCACAAAGCCTCCCGCCCCAAACTCAAAGCATTCTCCACTCCCCTCCACTGAGAAACAACCTTCCCATATTCTAGGGAGTATTTCTCACTGCTCTACTTCCCAAGCATCCCTTGCTAAGGTAACATAACTAAAGAACATGAATTTTTAAAAGATCATCACACTAAATGAAACTTTCACTATAAGATATATGAGTGCCAGGGGTTGAAAATGTCCCCTAAAGGTTCATATGTTGGAAACTCCTATGTTAATATTCTTTGGGGGTGGGGCCAGCAGGTGGAGGTACTGTAGGTAAACAAGATGAGTTCATAAGGTTGAGCCCCATAATGGTATTAGTAGCCACAAGGGGAAAGAGACAGAGCTACCACATCACCACATGATGCCCTCCCTATACTGTGTTAAGACACAGAATGAGAACAAAGCATCTTAGAAATCAGTCTCCAAGGGGCCAAAGAGATAGCTCAGTGGAATAAGTGCTTCCCTAGCAAGCACAAGGGCCTGAGTTCAATCCCTGGTTCTGCCAAAAAAAAAAGAAAAGAAAAAAGAAAAGAAATCAGTCTCCAAAAAAACTAAGCCAAATTTAACTTCTATTTTTTGTAAATTACCGGTTCTGGTATTTTGTTGTGGCAACAAAAGATAGATTAAGACAGTGACCCCTTTGTCATCATCATTTTGAAAAGCAGGAGCGTCTTATCCCACCTGTAGTTAGTTGTCTCAGTGCTTACCCCTAACCCAGAAGTGCTAATCCTCAACAGAGTCTGCAATACAGCAAGGGCTGCTTTCAAAGCCACAGGATCTGTCCTCTTGCTTGCTCCTTATCATCTTCCCATTGCTTGAGGGAACGCACCCCAAACAAGGATTCCTTAGAATCCAGTCACACAGAAGGAAAATGAATTCTGCCTGCCAGCATCAGCTAGGAAACTGCACATCAACCCAGGAGCTCAATAAAATGCTTCCCGCACTGCAGTTATGCAACCAACTCTGGATCTGCAAGTGGGCTTTCTGGCCCTGCCATGGCTTCCTGCAAACTGCCCCTTGGTAAATGGGGAACTGGAGGGAGAGGCCAGCGCCTGTGTTCCTTGACTCTCTCTCTGCTTCATTCTCCCAGCTCATCTCTTCTGGTCCTGAAATGTGTACAATGATGTTCCATATTAATTTTTAAGACACTACTTCTCTAAGCCCAGAGGAGACAAAGCACCAGCAGTAACTAGTTGTCAGAGATGTAAAAATAAAGTGAGAGGGTACAAGGAAGGGTTTGAAACAAAAGGCAAGTTTTTATCTGGGGAATGGACAAGCATCAAGGGAATGAGCAGTGCTTAACAGCAATCAACTATGAAGTAAGTCAGCCTTCTAGAAGCCAGAAGCCACATGAATTATTACCTCTGGAGGGTGCATGTTATGTGTGTGGAGGGCAAGCTGAGCAGCAGGAACTGTTGCCCCAGCAACAGCCAAGGAGGAAATCCCCTGCTAGGAGAGGCACCATTACATAAGCTCACAAATTCAAGCGCCACACTGTGGAGACCAGCCAGGAAACCAGGCGGAAGTGCAGAGGTCTTGCCACTTGCCAGCCTGCGCCTCTAACACCTCATCCCACCTATATTCTGCTTTCAATGGGCCCAAAGGCTGGGCTTGAAGGAGGCAAGCTTCGGCAAGTGAGGCAAATTGCACTACTGGACAATAAGTTTGTGCTTAGGGTTTTAAAAACAGCATTCATAGCCTGATCCACATCAGTAGTAGGTGAGGACTGGTTTTATTTTCCATTTCTATAAGGTATCCAAAAAGGTACAGGAATCCCATCTTGGGGCTTCACACCCATACTGTCCTCTGTTTAACTTACTGGGCAAAGTTCCCTGAGTAACAAAAGGCCGCTAATGTAAACTGACTTGGTGGCTCCATTAAAGATGGTTTAGTTCCATCATTCATTGCAGTGTCACAAGTGGTAACCACGTATCCCGTATCAGAAATACTTTTGAGCTAAATGCAAAAATGAATAAGTATTCTACAGACATACCATAAATGTGTATCTTGGAGAATGAGGGATACTGAGAAACAGAAACAACTTGAAGCAGTACTTGAAGAGCTTCTTTAGAAAGACTCCAGAATATACACCTTTGTAAATTCAGACAAGTTATTTAACTTCTCTAGCTCTGGACTCAGTTGGAAAAATGAGGATAACAATATCACTCTCAAAAGTTTGCTGGTTACTATCTCAAAAATAAGACGCTACACAAAGTTTTGTACACAGTGCTCAAGAACTGGTATTATCGCTGCCTTATCAAACTACTGCTTTACTGAAGTGAAGAAATACCTCTGCTAACTCTGAGAAAATGTTCATTTCTGGTTGAAAGCTAACTAAAAATACAAAGCTCAGAAAACTCAGAAGTCTGTGCCAGGGGCATGTCTCTACTAGCCTCCACTAGATGGTGACAATTTGGGTGCGGAATTCCTAAAACAGAGAGAGAGAGAGAGAGAGAGAGAGAGAGAGAGAGAGAGAGAGAGAGAGAGAGAGAGAGAGAGAGAGAGAGAGAGAGAGAGAGAGAGAGAGAGAGTGCACGCACCATTCATCCGTATTTTTTAACTAGAAGAACTGAAACAGAAAGATGGTGGAAGGACAGTCCATGCCTTAGATCTAAAAAGGTCAAAAATAAGTCGAACTGAACGAATTTTCCTAAACCTTTGTAGAGAACACACACAACCCCAATGCAGAAGAACAACAAAGCCCAGCACACTGCCTGCCATAGAGAAAATTCGGTGGCAAGCACAGAATTAGGCCTCTATGGGAGATAAGAACTTCCCTCTCAGCAGTCCAAACTGGATTCTGACTCTTCTTTTTCCCTGGGGTCTTACGGTCCCCTCAACCACCTGCCCTTCCCAATCCCGTTACAGACAACTTTTTCCACTTCAGTAGCTGCAGAGCCACACATGCTAAGTGTCACTTAATATATGGAGTCGCTAAAACCCAGGCGTAAAGGAGTCTATATGCACACACTAAAATAAAAATTAAAAAAAAAAACACAGTAAGTGGCTTCCATGAGTTCAGCCCACATAATAAAAAGTTTTCGAGATTAAAGAGCAGACGAGGCGCGAGGGCTCCAGACGGCTCCCGCACACGCTCAGGCGGCTCGCAGGCTTCCTCAGGAAATCCACCTCCGTTCCGCCAGCCCCGCCGGCGCGGGACCGGGGCGGGGCGACCCCCGGAAAGGAGGCCTCTGCTCGCCCGTCCGCACCGGCCCGCGAGGATGCCGGACCCCCGCGCGGGGACCTGGTCCCCAGCTCCGGCCAGCCGTCCGGAGGCCCCGGTGCCAGTTCACACCGCCTCCCTCAGTCCCCAGGCCGGGCGGGCGACGCCGATGCAGAGTTCGGGAGCCGGGCGACCGGTGACAGCAGGCCAGCGCAAGGAGCAGCCGGCAGGGCTCGGCCCGCGTCCGTCCCGGGCGGTGCGCACCGGCCGGCGCCCCTGACAGCCGGTTGGGAACCGCAGTGACACAATGCCCGCCCCGGCCCGGCCCGGCCCGGTGACAACTCACCCGGAGCGGCGCGGAGCCTCCGGGAGGGGGGCGCTCGCGGCTTCCGCGCACCCGAAGCCCCCTCGGTCGAGGCAAGACTCCGCGTGCCCTTGTCTGGCTGACGCCGGCTGGCGCTGCGAGAAGACGCGGAGGCGACGGCGGCAGCAAGCCGGCGGGAGCGAGGAGGTGACTCGGCGGTCGCCGGCTTCGGAGAATGGAACGCGCGGTGGCGGCGATGCCGGCGTCACTGGCCCAGCTGTACCGCGCGGGCGGGGGAGGCCCCGCGCAGGAGGAGGGGGAAGGGGCGGGGAGGGGGCGGGGCAGGGCCAGCGAGACGCAACAAGCGCTAGCGTCACGCCGCTGCGCCCGCCGGCTGGAGACCCCGTGCGCACGCGCTGCAGGCCGGGCGCTGCGCCCAGCGAGAGGCGCGAAGGCGGGGTGTGGGGGCCTTAAAGGGACCGTCTCGGTGACTCTGGAGTGATTATGCCATAGTATGTAGGCTTGGAACTGCGCTGTTTGCTTTGCAATTCTTCCAGTGTTGTCATTTAGATATCATTTGAGTTATTATATTATTATAAATTGGCGGATTGCTGTCTCTTTACAAGGCTCTTTTACACACGCTGCCTTGCTAGCTGACCAGACCTGTCTCTGAAGCAGGTCATTATCTCCCATCCAGCAGTGTTCCTCAAACAGGCAGCCTAGCCACCTCAGACTGCCCCAGGAGTAGGCGGACTGGGAAGAGCAGCTCCAGAGCCAGCCTCCAGCTGTTTTGATTCGGTAACCTGGGGTCTGCTTCGAGGAATGTCCATTTTAAGGAGACTTTTAAGAAATGCTGCAGACAGACCTTTCAGCACACACAGTAACAGGTTGAGAAGACAAATGCGGTGTGAAGGCTGGCCAGACGGGGCTGGAACCCGAGGGGCTCCTATCTTTGGCCTCCTGAGTCATACGTCTTCTTTCCAGCACACCCAGCATACCCAGTGTGAGCAGTCAGTTGGTGCCCTGTAAGGCTTTGTGGTCTGGGGTTTTTGTTTTTATTTTTTGGTGACCTCCCACTCCAGCTGCGTTCTTGGCTATTGTATTTATAAAACTCTTTACCCTTGAAGGCAAAAAGTGTGGCTTATTATCTTTGAGCCCCAGGCCTGTGCCCTGCTTGACTATGGCTTGAGGCGGTCCTAACCTGAAACGTAACAGCAGAGGCAGCACTTCAGTCCACAGGCTTACTCTTTATGTCACGAGTCTTGACTGCAGCTTGGGTCCCGAGGCCTGTTCTTCTAGGTGCCACAGATTGAATGCCTGGCCTCCTGCTCGTTTACTCTACCGCTGAGCTATCTATACCAGCAAGTCAGATTTATTTATTTTTATTTTATATATTTATTTATTTATTTACTTGACTTTTGGACAGATACATTCCCTCAGGATCTCTCACCAGGCCTAGTTCTAGAAAGCTTCAAGAAAATCGCTGTGGATTAACAAGACACGTCGTGTAGTTCAAACAAAGCACACAGACTGCACACACACACACCTCCCCAACAGCAACTTGTGGCATGTTGCTGTATTTTCCTAGGCCAAGCTGTTGTTCTGCTTTTCTGCTGGCCTTCCCCAGAGAAGATGAACACCCCTCCTATCCTGCTTATTTCCCCACTGCAATTGGGCTGCTCTGCTCAGGTCATTAGGGGGTTAAGAAGCAAACATCTCAACTGCCTGGAAGTACAGTAGAGCTCAACAAACCTATGGCCCGGGCTGGAGCACCCAGGGCTCAGGAAGCAGACAAACATGGGAAGAAGGTGAAAGAAGAATTAGAGGCAACAAAGGGGGAGTGTGCGGGGCCAGGGAGATGGCTCAGTGGAATAAGTGCTTCCCTGGCAAGCGCAAGGGCCTGGTTCCACCAAAAAAAAAAAAAAAAAAAAAAGCGGGGGGGGGGAATGTAGGGACAGAGCAGGTATTGGTGGGATATGCAGGTCAGGTGTTCCACAGGCTTGTGCACCACAGTCTGGCCACTAACAGGTAATGCCAAGCAGATCTACCATCTGTCACATTGTCAAACGGCTTCCAGGACCCTGCACATATCTATTAATCACCACCTAAAATCCTCTCCTAAAGCCCCGGTGTCCACAGAATGAAATGTTACAACCCAGCAAGGACTGTGTACAATGACATGCAGTCTACAATCTGCCCACTCACCAAAACAGCAAAAATGCTAGTGTGGCCGCGCACAACTGTAATCCCAGCACTTAGGAAGCTGAGGCCTGAGGATTACTGTGAGTTCAAGACCAGCCTGAACTATGTAGCAAAACTCTGTCTCAACAAATTAAAATATATGTATACATAAATATAAAATCTGGCCCACACCCTCCCCTTCCTCTACTTACCCCTTTCTCCAGCCTCCCCACACCACCTGCTGGTCTCTAACAAGCCACTACTGTCACTATTGTTTTGGAGCCTGTGCCCAGCTGTTCATGCCACCTGGGACGCCCTCCCTACTTTCTAGAGCTTCCCCTGCTGGGGCACTTTTAGTGAGGCCTTAGTGTTCAACATTTATCTCTGACTGACTGTCTGTCTGTCTGTCTGTCTGTCTCTGTCCCTCTTTCCCCCCCTTTGGCCCTCCCTCCCCCCTCTCCACTGAGATATGCTGTTTGGAATTGCAACTTGTCTTTTATTTCTTTATCACAGTTCTATGCACCTTGTTTCTAGAACATCAGTGTCCTTTTTTATACAGGATACCTTGTATATACACTACTGTAATTCTTGCTGATTGAACTTTAGAGTACAGTATATGTTCTGTTATATAATACAGTACTGCATGGAAATTATGCAAAAAAAGCAAAGATATCAAATTGGAGTTTCTTTTGAGCATTTCTTTGTGGTGAATACTGGAATGTGCATACAGTGCTATACACAGTTCCTCATTTAACAAACAACTCACTTTATGACATAGTCTCAGAAACAGAACACTGGTTAAACAAGGAATGTCTACAGTATATGTATTTTTCTTTTCTTTTTTCTTTTTTTTTTTTTCATTCTTTTTGAGGTAGGGTTTCACTGTATAGCCCAAGCTGGCTTGAACTCAGGGCAATCCTTTTGCCTCAGGCTCCTAGAGAGTTGGATTACAGGCATGTGCCACCACACTCAGAGATTTTCTTTTTGTTAACACCAGAACTTTTTATTTTTTTATTTTTGTGTGTTTATTTAGATCTTATCTTATTGAAAAGGATTTAGGATGGCTCTTCCCACTAATATAGTATTCCTAGGGCTTTCCAGGTTTTCAATACAAATTTGTTTTGTTTTTGTTTTTCTTTACCAGGGAAGTTTTCTGCCATGACAGCTTTTTATACCATTTGTGCTGTCTCCTACTTTTTCGTTGATTCCAATCAATCTTAAGTTCTTCTTTGCCGCATCTAGAAACAACTGTAAAGATTTCTCATGATCCCTTGCTATTTTTAAGAAATCTTTCTTTTCATGATTATTACCCACAAGCCTGCCTTCTATGCATGAGATCTTGTGCTCACATTGACTTAATCTGCTACAGATACTTTCAGCAGAATTTTTATTCTGGATATTGCTTGAATCTGCTCTATGGATTCCATTTCTTTCCTATGTTGAGCATTCATGGCTTCAATAACTTTTTTAAGTTCCTGTATTTTTTGTTTGTATGTTTGTATCTGCTCTAGAGTCACTAAATATGGTTTTCATTGTGGACATACCATCTCTGAAGTTATCCTGCAAATAATTTCTGATTTTACTTTTTCTAGAGCCCTCATTTCATTGCTTTGTTATTAACACTTCAGAAAGGCCAGGTGGGTGGCTTTTGGATTGTCACACTTCATTCACACCTCCTGGGTTTGCCTCTGATAAACTGTATGTCTGAGGTTTGCATCTTGTTTAAGTGTCTTCTCATTTGCTGTTCTTTTTTTAGTTTAATCCCTCCTTGTAAATTGCTATGGTGGATTGCTTTATTGCTAGTACTTAAAACCCTTAGGAAGTAATTGCTTCTCCAAGATATCCTCCAGGTATAGCTGGTTATGGGGTTTTAAATCTGTTGCAAGATTCTTCTTTTTGTTGGGGATAAGAATTTGCTGCCAGTTTAGCCCAGCCCCTGGTTCTTTGGCACTATGCCACATTATTTTCTGTGACCTTTAGTCAATTTCAGTCTTGAAGTACCAGGAAGGACAGCTGTTTAGAACATTATGTCATTTTTTGCTATAGTGATACCATTTACATCAGCAATGACAATAGTATCAAACACAGCCTAGAAAACAAAAAATTAAACTAATCATTAATTTTCTACCTTTAACTGTATGAACTTGATTTATGGTTATTAACAAAATCTAAAACAAAACAGAAAATTGCATTGTAATGTACAAGTCCTTAATATGTCAATTTTGCCCTCTGGGGTTAAAATTTAAAATGAGTTAGGGAGAAAATAGAGAAGTGGGAGAAAGAGACTAGAAAGCTGG
>PVKA01008983.1:54587-70591 GCA_004027165.1 Ctenomys sociabilis
AAAAAAAAAGAGAGAGAGAGATAAAAAGAAAAAAGTCCTGAAATTATACTACAAAGCTACTGCGATAAAATCAGCATGTTACTGGCAAAAAAAAAAAAAAACAAACAGACCTGAGAATCAATGGAACAGATTAGAAGATGCAGATACAAGAACACTCAACCACTTTATCTTTGACAAAAGGGACAAACACATTCATTGGAAGAAAGATAGCCTCTTTAACAAATGGTGCTGAAAAAACTGGCTCATCACATGCCAAAAATTAAAACTAGACCCGGGTCTATTGCCACTCACTAAACCAAAGTCAAAATGGATTATTAAAGATCTAAGCATTAAAACAGACACACTAAATCTCGTGGAAGAGGAAGTAGGTGGAAATCTTGAAGACATGGGTAGGCAGACAGTTCATGAATAAAAATCAAACTGCATGGGAAATACTTCACAGAATCAACAACTGGAAGCCCCTCTTAATGAGAAGTTTCTACATGTCGAAAGAAATCAACAGAGTGAAAAGACAACCCAGAAACTTGGAAAAAATCTTAGCCAATAATCACTTAGACAAAGGTCTTTTATCTAGAAATTATACTACAAAGCTATAAAGAACTAAAAAAAATTAGGGTCCCAAAATTTAAAGACACAATCTAAAACTGGGCATCTGAGATGAATACACACTTCTCAGCAGAAGAAATAAAAGGGGCAAATAAATACGTGAAAAAATGTTCCATCACCCACCAACGCAGTCCTTCACATCCTCTGTCCCCCTCCACTGCTGCATCTCTATGTGGAGGCCTCTGGGGTCACCGCTGGAGAAATGAAAACTGAAACAACATTGAGATACCATCTCACCCCAAAAAGAATGGCTATCATGAAGAAATCAACTAATAACAAATGCTGGAGAGGCTGGGGAGGGGGGCTTGGGGAAGCCCCCCTCCTCAGCCTGCTCCACTGCTGGTGGGAATGTAGACTGGTACAGCCACTATAGAAATCAGAATGGACACTCCTCAAAACACTAGGATTAGAAAACTTATTTAATCCAGCTATTCCCCTTCTGGGTATTTTCCCAAAAGAACTGAGAACATTGTACCACAATGATATATTCCACCATGTTTATAGCAGCACAGTTTGTCATTGACAAATCTTGGAAGCAATCAAAATACCCATCACATGAGGAATGAATGAAAAAGATGTGGCATTTGTATACAATGGAGTATTACTGAGCTATAAAGAAAGACAAACACGAAGCCTTCATAGGTAAGTGGATGCAAATAGAGGCTATACCCATAAGTGAAATAAATCAGACCCACATAGCCGGGCGTGGTGGCGCATGCCTGTAATCCCAAGCACTCGAGAGGCTGAGGCAGGAGGATTGTTGTGAGTTCGAGACCAGCCTGAGCTACAAAGTGAGCTTAAGGCCAGCCTGAGCTGCATAGTGAGACCCTGTCTCAAAAAGACAAAAAAAAAAAAAAAAATCAGACCCACATGTGTAAATATCATATTGTCTTCCTAGTGTAAGAACCCGAAAGAAGAAATAAAACCTGAAAGGTATAACAGATATAGTAAAACAGAAATGGAACTTAAGGACTAAACAACGAAGATGAGAGAAAGGAGAAAAGATTTTTTTAAAAGGAGAATAAACATGCAATTACATATGCAGGATAGCTAAAGTGACTATACTAAAATTTCCACCCATTTTTTTGAAAATAGCAGTTAATGTTAGGATTTTCACCTTGACTAATTCTGTATGCTTATGTTCATGATCTAAGCAACTACATCAAGGACAGCAATGTGTAACACAAAAATCATGTTTGAATACCTATCATCTTGGTCTTCTAAATGTGTACCCTTTCTTGCTTTCTTGCTTGCTTGGTTTTTTATTTGGTACAGAGTCTACAGGGTCTCACTATGTAGATTGGACTCACAGTAATTCTTCTGTTTGCAGCCTCCCAAGTACTGGAATTAATTATAGGCATGCACCACCATGCCCAGTCTCAGTCGCCTTCTCATGCACCTTGGGGACAGGGTCAGTATCCAATTATTACTATGCTCTCTTTAAAATTTTTAAAAGGTTAAAAAAAGAGCCAAGAACAAAAATTTAAGGTTTCTTGAAAGCAAGCAGTAATATGCAATCATATGTCCAATCCTATATAACTATATCTGAGCAACAGATTTGACAATAAAAATCGATAATATATCAACCATTGTTAACCATCTATTCTTTTGAAAATCTGTAACATATGTTACCCTGTTTTTGACTATTTCTGATTTTTGTTTTTCCTTGTCAAAATAAAATAAATTTAAAAAGAAAAAGAAAAAAGTTTACTTCCAGGTATGACTCTACTGTCCCTAGTAGAACAACATATGGAGAAAGAGTCCCAGTCCATTTTTGGAGTAGTGGATAATCTCAGGGAGCCTGCACCTACTGGTAAAGACCACTTCATTTCACTTGCAGTCTTCAGCATACTTCATACTCCTCTTGCTGAAACTAGAGCAGCCCTGAGCAAACTGCAATGAGTTGAAATTCCAGTGGGCAGTCAGAAGACAAGTTTCTTCCCAGGACTCCTCATTCCTGGGAGTCACACACTTGAGCCTTTGCCACTTGCAGGGTAGGGCAGTAGGGTTCTTCTCTCTGAAAATGAGGGGACAAGAGGTTCAGAGTACGTGCACAGTATCTCTGTTGCTATGTTCATGGGCCTCAGTCCAGCTAGGAACTGCTAGATGAAGCCAGAAGTCCATCTAAGTTCTGAGCTCCATGGGTCCCTCTCCAAGTGGCTCCTGGTCAATTACTCTCTCATATAGCATGACTGAGCGCTCAGCACACACCACCCACCAATGCAGTCCTTCACATCCTGTCCCCCTCCACTGCTTCATCTCTATGTGGAGGCCTCTGAGGTCACCAGCATCGCCTGAGTCTGCAGGTTTGAACTGCTCCTCTCATATAGCGAGTCCCATCTCAGGGAGAAGGCACCACCAGGTGCCTCCTCCTTCATTTAAGTTTCTCTCTTCACTCTCTCCCTAGGCTTCAATTCACACTTCAACTCCTCCATGGGTCCAGGGGCTGCACTTCCCTCCTCTTTGTCTTCCTCATAGTCCAGTGTCTGGATAGCATCTCCCAGAAAGGCTCTTTCTCTGCTGCTTACTGCTCCATTATCTTGTTGCTCCTTCTTGTTGCTTTTCTTTCATTTTTGTACTGCTGGGGAATCAAATCCAGGACCCACAAGCAGGCAAGGCAAGTGCTGTACCATGAGAATACCTCCTTGCTCTAGTATATACCCTAACACTAGGAACTAGAAAATTCCTACAGTCTGAGACTAGTCCCAGTTAACCACTCCTGTTTGCCTGGCACTAAAGGGGATCCTGTGGCATAGAACTCCCATTGCTGAAACTAGAGCAGCCCTGAGCAAACTGCAATGAGTTGAAATTCCAGTGGGCAGTCAGAAGACAAGTTTCTTCCCAGGACTCCTCATTCCTGGGAGGCACACACTTGAGCCTTTGCCACTTGCAGGGTAGGGCAGTAGGGTTCTGCTCTCTAAAAGGAGGGAGACAAGAGGTTCAGAGTATGTGCACGGTATCTCTGTTGCTATGGTTATTACATGGAATAGCAAGAATAACAGCTTCTGTAGTAGTTACAGAGCACCTACTGTGTGCTAAGTGTTTGGTGGGAACTTTTTCCTTGTAACCTCTAATTCTGGCAACAGACCTCCAAGTTAAATATCATCGATCTCATTTTACACAGTGGAGATGTTCTCAACTTATCAAGAACCACACAGCAGGTATGTTGCAAAACCAGAGTTCAGTCTTGTCTGTTCCAAAGGTCACACTTTTCCAAATAAACCATGTGGCCCCTCCTACTTCTGGCAAAAAATAGCAAATGACTCAAGTTCTTATGCATCTCAATCTCAGTAGAAATGCTTTCAGTACACCACCTCACTCTGTCTGCCAGTCCCATGAAATGAAGCTGAATTATTACTCTTGAATTTTACCTTTCAGGAAAAAATTGAGGTACTCAGCAGGTTAACTTTGTCTGATCTCACGTAGAAACTAGCACAGGTTTTTTACTTCAGTTCTGCATTCCTTAGGCAGCCTCCAAACCCACGTGAGCTCAGGGAGTGGACCTCAGGGAGTGGAACGACTGTCTCCCCACTGCAAGTCAGAGTCCAACCAGGTGGGCAGGGCTCAGCCCGCCTAAGCTGAGGGGTGGCTACCCTTGCTAAGGAGGAAGATCCTGAGGTCCAGTAGTTACCTGACTACGTGAGCTAGGGCAATCACCCAGACACCACTCCTAGAGCTTGTTGGGAACCTGTGACAGCCAGCTTTGGTGGTCAAATCCCCATGGGCCACAGAGGTGGGAAGGCTTTACAGAGGTCAGACTGCAGCAACTGGAGTGCCTGCTCACCACAACTGTAACCCCCACCCTAGAAAATGCGCAGGGGAGACTGAGTGATTGCAAGTATGGGGAAAGAGCAGTCGGTCCTTCTTGCTTTCCTGAAGCCTCGAAAGTCTTTGACATGTTCATCCTCGGCACAGACCTGGCAGACTGAGTGGTGCTGCTCCCACTTTTCATACAGGAAAAGGCAAAACAGAAGAGGAGCACCCATTTACTGGGTTCCTGGGTGCTGAACAAGCAGAAGGAGAATGTCAGATATCCCCCGCATCTCCAAACACATACCCAGGGACCAACCAGCCTGATTAGTTGGTCCAGGGAGTAGGGCAGGGGCTCTGGGAGCCCATCAGCATGATAGAAGAAGGGACTATCATAGGCCTGAGGGCTTTCCAGACCCAGCCACTCCAGAGGGCTCCCCATGCTGCCCCCCATGACCTTCCCTTTCCTTTGTGACTATCTTCCTTCAGAGCGGTCCTGATGGCTCAGTTTCCCATGATTAATGGTGAGAAGAGAGATCTACACACTTGGCCCTGCTAGTTCTGAGCATCCAGTGAATGAGGAATGGGGTGGCCTCCTCCCTCAGTCTTTCAGGAAGGTATAGGCAAGCCTATGAGGTTCTGGCACCTACCACCACTCAGAGAGGATCCTGGCTCTGCTGTCTGGCCCAGCAGGGACAGGTCACCCTTTGGCTGCTCACTCTGGCCACTCAGGTTGGTCATTCAGGAATATTTTTAAGGCATAGATTTACCCTTAGACATGTTAATCAACATCCCAGCAACAACAAAGACTCTTCCATACTTAATACTTAGTTAAGTATATACTGGCTGCCAAGTGCTGTGCTAGTGACTCGACACATGTAATCTCCCTCAGTCCTTGTAATAATCTCTGAAATAGACATTTGTATTATTACTTCCATTTTGCAATTGAGGAGACTGAGGTGTAGAAAGGTTTGCGATCCCTGTTCCAGCTGCTCAGGAAGCTGAAATAGGAGGATTACTTGAGCCTATGAATTCAGGGCCAACAAGTACAACACAGAAAGATCTGTCTCTTAAACAAACTAAGATCAAGCCTACAGTTACTAAGTAGCAAGGCCAGTACTGCCAGCCTTTTAGAAAGCACAACTGTGGTTTATACTACAAAAGCAAATGTGTTTTTCAATAGGCACTATGGTAGGTTACCTGTAGTCATATGCTGGAGCCTAAACTGATTGCCCCTCAAAAAGTAATGTCAGTTGTACATTTATAATCTCAGCCAACTGGGAGGTTCGACAGGAGGGTCACAAAGTCAAGGCTATCCTGGGTCACTTGCTGAGTTCCTGTCTCAAGGTAAAAAAAAAAAAAAAAAGTCATTGAGGATGATAGAGGACTTGCCTAGAATGTGAAAGCCCCTGGTTCAATCCTTAATACTGTAAATAAGAATAATATTAATTAATTAATTAACCAGGTTCACAATATGTGCCTGTATTTTTCAGCACTCTGGTAGGCTAAGGCAGGAAGATCATAAAATTAAGACCAACCTGGGTGATTTAGTGTCTTAGTAAAACCTTATTTCAAAATGTTAAACTTTAAATAGAAGATAACTAAAAAAGTTATATAAAATAGTTATTAAAGACAACCCTCATTAAAACTTAAGTCGTATATGTCAAACTAAATTATAATTGTAAAATAACAAACACTTAAAACATATTACCTCCTACTTTTACTGGATTGTATTCTTTATCTGTGTTTACCTACTTCTGTTACATCTGTAAGGTAGCATACCACAGCCACTACTTAGAATCTCTACCCAACTTATATTCAGTGACATCACATTAATAGCCTGAAATAAGAGAGTGGGAGGATGTAAACCACAGAAACTGGCACATGCTATAAATCAGCCCCCACCCGGAACAAGTTGTTAAATATTTACAACATGAATGTATAACATTTACAATTAGAAAACCCAAGGCTCCCAGTGCAGAAGCCAAAGGTAGGACCAGTAGGAGGGACACAGCCAGAGCAGCAGCAAGCCAGGAGGTGCATGTGGGCAGGGAGCAGATGGATTACCACCAAGAGGCAGCCAGACCCAGACCCCAGGTGTAACAAAAAATGCTCCCCACCTCAGTTGCCCAGGTGCCCAGGTAGCGATTCCTGTTCCAGTTCTAGTCCTTTCTGTCTGTCAGAAATGGCTGGTTGCTATGAGGCATACTTAAAACACTACGATGCACTGTAAGAACCAAAGACAACTAAGTATTCTGTCTCCATAGCCCCTCTTGCAACCCATATAAACCTCCTATTATATGTCTAGCTGTCCCCCCAAAGCCTCATGTAATCATGGAGAAGCTTCTAAAGTTTATGATTAATTCATGACCCAATGCTGGGATTATGGATGTGAGAGCTACACCTGCCTGGGGTAGAGAGCTTGAATACAATGTAAGGAAGGGACAGAGACTTGCTAGCTGCCACAGCCGTGTTCCCACCTTTTGGCTCACTCTTCTCTTTGCTGTTTTCCTCTGCCATGAACTGCTGCCCTCTGTCATGTGCCACTCTGCCTTGGAGCCAGCCGAGTATGGACTGAAACCTCTACTAACTATGAGCTCAATTAAATTTTCCTTTCTTAATTTTCAGTGTTGGAGGCCAAGGAGATAGCTCGATAGAATAAGTGCTTGCCTGGCAAGCACAAGGATCTAAGTTCAATCCTTGCTTCTGGGGGAGGGGGGGGGAATCAGTGTTAGGTATTTTGTCTCAGTAACAAGAGAAAAGTAACTGAGACACCTCTCTACCTGTGTCTTCAAGGCTTGACTTTCTTTCCTCTTTTTATTTTTTTTATTTAGGGACGGGTCTACAGGGTGTTCTGGGTCTCACTACCAGATTGAACTCATAGTGATCCACCTGTTTACAGCCTCCCAAGAGCTGGGATTACAGGCAAGCTCCACTATTCCGGGTCTCAATTGTCATCTCAGTGTGCCCTGGGGGTGGGGCCGGCTCTGCAGGGCCAAACCCCTGGTCCTGCACCTGAGATATTTGGTCAGCCCCAAGGCTTGACATTTTGAGGGACAATTGATTCCCTGTCAATGCCTCTCCAACATTAAATAAATCTGCCTCCAAATCCTGGGTGTTCTTGTAGTGTTTCTGCTTGCCATTGCATCTGCTGCACTGGCTGGGAAGACTGACTAGGCTGGCCTCTTTGGTCACTAGTTATGGCCCTCTTAGATGGAGTAAAGACCTCTCCAGGTCCCAAATGGAAGACATACCCTTGAGATGTCTCAAAGCCCCTCACAGGGAAGGAGGGGATTCCTGGCTCCCCACATGAGCAGCTCACATTGAACCCCAAAGGGAGGAGGATGCAATTTGTCTGTCCATCTGTCGGCCTGTCTGCTTGATTCTGGTAAGACCCCAAGGGGCACCCCAGTTAGTCTGTCCATCCTGCTCCTTGATCAACTCTCATTAGTCAGGACTTCCCTCAAGGGAAGAGGGTTGGAATGTTTAACCTCCAAGTGCCTGCTGAATGAATATGAGTGAGTGGACCAGATACTGTGAGCAACAGGCTGCTCTGTCTGTGCATCAAGACTGGGAAGCCCTGGTCACAGTAGCTGACGGGGTCTTTATCTGCAGTTCCACAGTGATCAACATATGGCACAGTGGAGGCCTCAGACTCCCTTTAGCTAAGTCTTGCCTAAGTCCCTGCGAGGGGTGTGGCCAGGTGGGCATCTGAATGGTTCTTTCTCCCACCTTTGTCTGTTGCCCCATTGCTCAAGGGTACACAACACACACATAGAAGTCAGAGATGGGAACCTTTTAGTCAAAATCCATAATTCTTGACCTCAGGAAAAAGGGATTTTTTCTGAGATTACAGAGTTGAAAGTGAAACCAAAGCACTCAAAGAAGGAAAAAAAAAAAAGGACAAAAGAGACCGATTCTTTCTAACAATTCCACTCTGGCACCTTTGTTGAGCACCACAGTTGCTGCCAGCTTAACGCCCCACTCCTGACATCCAGTTCCAGCCAATTGAACTGGTTCCAACTACCCATTGCCTGCACTGGTCATAGAGGTCTTCCCCACCAAACCTTCTGCTTCACAGCTGAGTCTGCCCTGGTCAGATGGCATGATCGAATGCACACCGAAGTGGACTGCCAGTAATTCTTTCTAAGCTCTACGCTGTGACTGAAGAAGAACTGGACTATCAGCCTTGACAAAGGAGTTGCCATGGCCTTTCTAAAGGTCACCCTGCCTAGAAATAACCTAGTCAAGCACTTCTCAAAGACATCTAAAAGGGGGGTATAAATCCCATTGTGGTAGTTTGGAGTTTTACAAGGGAACAATACAATATAGGACACTTAATTATAAGATTATTTTATAATGAATCACCCAAAGAATCGTATACAAAGAGGGCAGGAAATCTGTCCACACACTAAAGATCAAAGAATCCAGAGCCCATGAAATGTCTCATGTAAGGCCTGCCTCACAGATATGCACTGGCAAGGCCCAAAGGAAGCTAGAAAATCTATGCCAGTGGGATGAAGGATCTGTGCTAGCAGGCTGGGGGACCTGAACTGGAGCCAGGAAGCAATGCTGAAACTAAGAACCAGAGCTCCCCTCAAAAGTACCACAGCCGTCCTCAGTGATAACACAGTCCCAAGCTCCCCCAAGGATGAGGACAGCTGAGTTCCCATCAGGAAAGCCAACACAGCAAGCTTCTCCGGGAGGCTGAGCTGTGCATCATCTTGCCCTCTGGAGCCAGGAAGCGATGCTCCAAGTAAAGACTAGGGCTCCCCAAAAGTGAACCAGACTGTTCTCAGCAACAAGGATGAGGACAGCTGAGTTCATCAGGAAAGCCAGCATGACAAGCTCCTCCAAGAGAACCAACAGCTCCCCCCAAACAGCCTCCACCAGCTACCATAACAGCTTTCCTTCTTCTCCAGTTCTACTTCTTACACCACTGGCAACAATCCTCAGGTGGGGCTCTCACACCCACCACCACACTGGTCCAGTTCAGCTGGGTGTTATAAGTTGAATACCAGTTGTCAACTGACCACACTCATTAATCACTGTTACCTAGAAACCCAGTTAAAAGTACCTGATGTTCCTAAGAAAATCTTGTCTAATAGACAACCATACCGTCTAAGGGGTATGGACAAACATACACAAAAATTCTCCTTCCATCTGTGAGATACAAAGAAACCTGACTATCCAGGCCCACCTCAACCTGACCTCTCTTCATGCTGCTGGGCCTGGATGAAAAGGATAGACTGGGGCTAAGGAGATAGCTTGGGGTCTATGCACCTGTCTAGGCAAGCACAGAGACCAGTATTCAATTTTCAGTACCACATGCTGTGCTGGCCTCAGAATCCTGGGAACACCATATCAGCCACCAAAACCCAGCATGTACACACACCTGTAATTCGAGCTCTGGGGAGGCTGAGACAGGAAGATCTCTATGAGTCTTAGCTGCACAGCGAGACTTTGCACCAAATAAATAAAAGGATAAAAAAAAAAAAAATAAGACAGACTGAGCTTTACCAAATTGGGCTTTTGAGAGCCCATAGTCATTGCAAAAGTCAGCAGATAAACCTGTGGCTTTCTTGGTAGACAACGGAACGGAACTCACTGTCTTCAAAAACTTCATTTGTCAAAAAAGTTACCATCACTAGGGCAACTGGGACTCTTGCCTTTCATCCCTTCTGCCAGGCACAAACCTTCAGCCAGGGAGAACAGCTCACAAAACAGAAATTCCTGTGTAAACCAGTTCCCACACTGATTTTGGGAAGCAGCTCCTCCATCTCCTTTGTACCAAGCCAATCAGCCTCCCTGTCACTTAACCCTGTACTTCCAACTGGGACTGTTTCCCCAAGAGGAGGATAATGCCTGCATCAGTCTGAGACAGCTAACTGCAATCCCGAAGTTGTGAGAATTCTCCTCCAGGAGAATGAGCCAAGTCTCTGGGCCTGACTCTGGGCCTGTGGGCCTGGCCACCAACTAGACTCCAGCCACACTCCAACCACCTAAAGCATTTGGGATCCTGCTGGACTGTTAATCACCCTGGAACACTCCTCTCCTCCTGGTACAAACACCCAGTAAGGCCTACTGGCCCGTGCAAGGTCTCCATGCCATCAACAATGCAGCCATCACCCTGCACTCGGTGGCTCCTGACCCATACACTTTCTGGACTGTTGCTTCCAGATGCCACCTGGTTTACATATTTCAAAGATGCCTTCCTCAGCTTTTGAATTGCTTCCATAAGCCCCTTCAACTGGAAACCCTAGGTTCAAGAGATGACTCAGTACAAGAAGCGCTTGCCTGGCAAGCGCAAGGGCCTGAGTTCAATCCCCAGTTCCGCAAAAAAAAAAAAAAAGATCCAACTCACTTGGAATCAATTGGCACAAGGGGTTAAGGACTCTCCTACTATTTTCAGGGAGGATCTACCAATACATCTGGCCAACCCACCAGCTCCTTTTCTCTAAGACAGGCTGTTTCTCTAAGACAGCCTGTTTCTCAGTCCTTCCTGCTTGCCATCATGGTCCCCTGAGAAAAAATAATAGGTTGGCAAACTGCTGAAATACACATCTCCTGCCTGTAAACCAGTTCAGTATCTCTGAGCTGCCAATGCCACTATGAGTTATGCCCTCCACATACGTTGCCTTGGTCTTCTGCCACCCACAGCCTGCTGGCACACCTGCCTGGATCCACTGCTCCTGTCAGCCAGCCCCCCTTCACAACTGACCTGGTTCCAACTTCCTAGAGGTTCAAAACTTGTTTCCTCTTTGAAAAAGCTCATCTGATTAATAAACCCAAGCTGCCCCCTGGGGAGGCACAAAAGCTCTGCTGCAATATCTGACAGAAACTGGTTACAAGGAAAAAAAAAAAAACCTTCACAAATTTCTTGAAGTTCACAAAAGCAATGACACTTACTCTGACTGCCAGGCCCTAGGAGCACCCGTTGGTCTACCCGTGCAAATTCTTAGCTCTGGTCACTAAGGGCTGCCTCCCCTCTTTGTCTCCATGGCCTAACAGCCACTATCCTCGACAAACTCACCTTACACTGAGACCTGACTGTCCAGGTGCTTCATGCTGTCCTGAACTTCCTGGATAACTGTAGACTGCTCCAGGTGCTGAGTACTCCCTGTTTACAGATTGAAGGAGCTCTGCTTTTGGTATAAGGTCTATAGGGTCTCACTACATAGATCAGACCTATAGTGATTCTCCTGTTTTCAGTCTCCCAGGTGCTGGGATTACAGACACATGCCACCAGGCCCAGTCACAATCACTGTCTCAGTGCACCCCAGGGGCAAGGCCAGCATGGCCTATAGGGGATCAAATCCCAATCACTACACTCTGCCTAAGCAGGCACTTTAGTCCACTGAACTATCCAGCTGGCACTAGGAGCTCAGTTAAGAATGAAGGCCGATGGGCCAGATATGCTGTGGTTACCTCGGACAAACCTATTTTGGCCAAAACACTCCTGCAAGGATGATCTGCCCAGCCAACTGCTTCCTGCTGCTGTTTGGAAACCTGACACCAACGACGCCAAATTTGGGCTTCAAATAATCAGATCTAGAGGCCTAAATCCCCACACAGAATCCAACTGACTGAAATGTCATCCCTACCAGAAGAAGCTCTTCCCAGTGCTCCCAGAAGATCTAGCTTTGTCAGAGCCAGCCCTGCCCCACCATATGCTCTGCGAGCTCAAGCCACAGCACAGTGGCTATGTCACCAGCCCTGACATCCACCGGGCCTGCCTGGGTGCTCACCTGCACCTGCTCAGATTGTCCAAGACAACAAAAGCTTTACAGGGTCCTGCTGTGGGAAGTCATCCCTAGATGACCAGGAATACCAATAGGCGTGCATTTGTAGCAGAGGTCATTCAAAACCTTATAGAACTCAAATCCCTGCTTTGGTCACTCCCAACGCTGACCAGTCCACACACAGTTGAAGCCTGAGGACACCATTCATTCACAGGATTGCTCCATACCTGTTCCCCTTGATTTTTGGGTCCTTTCAGCCTGCTCACCCCAGTCCTTGCTTCCCTGCCCCCCTGCTAGCTCTGGTTCTTGCCTTAGTTCTATGGATGATTGCCCCGAGAGAATAAAAAGTAACCAGTAAGGCCCTTACAAATGATAAAGACTGGATGAGCATCCAAGCCACAGTGGATGCTCTCCTAAATCAGATTAACACCTTCACTCCCTTGTCAGAGTAAATTTAGGGTAAAAACCTACCCTAAATAATAGAAACAAATCACAAATTCCTCATGAGAAACCTTTCAGTCTTGGGGAACTTGGACCACGGACAGTCTTAATTTTACTGCTTCTAGTTGGGCCTTAGCTCAAAAGAGCACATGTAACATTGCCCAGCAAAAATTTGCCAGGGAAACTAAAAAAGGGGCGAAATGTAACAGAAAATGCTCCTCCGCCCAGCCAGTATGCTTAGTTGCCCAGATGACAGTTCCTTTTCCAGTTCCAGTTGCTTCTGAATCTCAGAAACTGCTGGTCACTGCGATATATAGCTGGTCACTATGTCATATATTGTAAGAACCAATCAAAGACAGCCAAGCATTCTTGTACCCCCTCTTATAACCCCATAAGTGACTTCAAGTCCTGACATTTTGAGGAACAATTTGATTCCTTGTCAATGCCTGCCTGATGTTAAATAAATCTGCCTCCAAGTCCTGGGGGGGGCAGGGGCACTCCTTGCAGTGCTTCTGCTTGTCACTGCATCGGTGCCTTAGCTGGGAAGACCAACTGTGTTGAGCTATTTGGTCACTGGTGGTGGCCCTCTCCAAGTCCCAGGAAGAAGGATGGGTTCATGGCGAGAAATGTCTAATGCCCAGAGCATGTGGTGCCCGAGCTATCTGCCTCCATTGAGATGCACTTTAAAGAGCTTCCTTTCACACCCTCCAAGGCAGTTGCAGCCCTAGTTACCCAGGGAGAGGAAGCACTCAAGAGTTGAGGAAGCCTGCAGGGAAGTCAGGCGGCACAGTCCCTTGTGAATGCCTGACCCCTAGTGGTTGGAGTGAGAATGCAGGCCTCTGACCTTCAGCTAACAGCAAGTCTCAAACTGTCCACCGGTCCGTCCCACAGGCCATAAAGCTCCCCAGTATAGCAGCAAAGATACCTATTGCAGACAGACACATGGGTCCTGAACGGAAGCGCCTTCTTCAAACGAGACAGTCACAGCCATTTCCTCAGAACCTACGCATCCTTTGGCTAGGCGACCATAGATAGCATAACTTGCCTACTCATACACTTGGTGGGGGGGAATCAATAAATGCAAGAACATGTTTATTAGAAGACAGGTATAGGGGCCAGGGAGAATGCTCAGTAGAATAAGCGTTTCCCTGGCAAGGGTCTGAGTTCAATCCCCAGTTCCGCACACAAAAAAAAGACAGGTACAAGAATGTTCAGGGCACCATTATTCATAGTAACCCAAAGTTGGGCACACCCTCAAATGCCCCCGTTTAGGAAGGGTCATAAGTGGGCATGGGTTTTTAAGGTGCTGAGAATGTTCTGCTTTCTTTCTTTTGTTAAATTTAATATATATTTTTTCTCTTTTTTTTTTTTTTTTTGAGACAGGGTCATGCTATGTAGTTCAGGCTGGCAGCTTCCCAAGTGCTGGGATTACAGGCATGCACCACCATGCCCAGCCTCTGTTATTTTTTTTTAGAGGTGGCGATTGAACTCAGGGCCTTTAGGAGCTGGGCAAGCACTCTACCACTGAGCTACACCCCCAAACCGGTTTTGCCCCTTGGTCTGAATGCCAGCTACACAGGTGTGTTCATTTTGAAAAAGTTCATACAGGTGCACATTTATGATTTGTATGCTTTCTCTAAGAATGTGACTATTCAGTAAAAGTTCACCAAGAAACTAATCAACACAATGCTTTTATTATAATGTAAAAGAGAACAAAAAGACCATTTGAATCATGGCAGCAGCAACCACAAATGTAGACAAATGTAGTGACATGGATTTAGGGCCATGAATACTTTGGGCAAAGTCACTGCAGGCTTTATTGTTTTCTGAAGTGCTAAGCTCTTGGAAAAGTGTTGAAAAGATAGCACATTCTTTCTACAGTTCATAGGTATTAAATAGGCGACTGTTTTGGGCTAAGCTGAGGGCCAACAGGCCAGGCTAAAAATCAAAATAGAGTCACACACTAGTGCTCTGCGTCTCCAAGCCAAGACTAAGCTGTTTATCTGACTTTCTCAGAAGAATTAAACAGTTAACATCCACATTTCTCAAAAATAAAACAAAGGCAAAACATAAAATTCAACTGGCAAGATAATTAAACTCCCTCTTCCTTAATCCTTATACACAAAAGGAGGTAATTTGACACTAACCAATCAGTTATTTTTTTATTCTTTTGTCTCTCCAGTTTCTGCCTGATGTGGAAAGTTACTTTGAAATGACCAAACCACTTTTGTTTTGTTTCCGTTTTCTTTAGCCTTCCTTTTTCTGAGATAGAATCACACTAAATTGCCCAGGCTGGCCTGTGCCTCCCAAGTGCTGGGACTCCAGGCCAGGGCCACCACCCCTGCCTTTTTCTTTCCCCGTGTCCTGTCTCCAAAACCAGCCAACCTCCCCCACGGGGCGCATTGAAATACTTCTGTTTGATGCACTGAAGTGTAACTAACCTAATTCTAGATGTGAAAATAAAGCCAGTTCAGATCTTTACTACATTTTATTTTGTTTTTGTTTTTGTTTTGGCTTTATTACATTTTAGAACTTTGATTTTTTGTTTTGTTTTGTTTTTGACAAGTGGAAATTATTTTTCACCAGAGCAGATTTTTTGTTCTTGTCTTTGTTTGGTCTGATCTAGTCTGGTTTTGTTTCCTACATCCACATCAGGGCCTGTGGAAGTCTAGGAGCCCCGGATCCCCTGTGCACCCGGCGGTGCTGGCCTGTCTGTGGCAGACCAACTGGTTGCCCTCTCCGAGATGAGCTGGCGGCCACGCCTCCCAGGCAAACTGGTCATAAAGATGAAATAAGATCATTTAAGTAAGGTGCCTGGCAATAAGCACAAAATAAGAGTTTGGTGGCCCTGGATCCCGCCCACAAAATGCCAGCAGTGCCGCACCATCGCCAGTCGCCACAGATGTCCAGACAGGTGAGCAATGCCACTGGGGCTTTCAGCCCTCTGTACACCTGGAGCTCGCAGCAGACAGCAGCATCCCACGTTCCTGGAGCACCACCCCACATTCTTTCATTTACAAGAGCTGAGGACCTGGGCCTCAAGTTGCTGAGTGGAGAGACAAAGGCATTCTCAGCCTAAGGCAACACAACAGGAAAAGCTGGGGCCCACAGGCTACAGATTTCCTATTGCAGGCCCAAGTCTCCTACAGAAAAACTTGCTCTGCTCAATGGCTAACATTCTTTTCTGATTGCTAGTATTTGGAAATCAATATCCAGTATTGAAGGTAGAATCCAAGACCTTTGAACTGAGCTGTACCGTCAGTCCTTTTAAATGTTTATTTTATTCTATTTTTGAGATAAGTTCTAAATTGTTCCCCAGCCTTGGTTTAAATTTTCAATCCTCCTGCCTCAGCCTCAGAGTTTGGATTACAGACAGGCATGCATCACCATGCCCAGCAGAAGATTCGTACTTGAAAAATTTAGATATTCTGTTTGTCTTGAAAAATTCAAAGCTTTGTAAACACC
>PVKA01008984.1:0-70405 GCA_004027165.1 Ctenomys sociabilis
TTATCCAGTGGGGCCATGAATCATCAAGAAATGTTTCCAGCTGGGCGTGGTGGTGCATGCCTGTAATCCTAGCACTTGGGAGGCTGAGACAGGAGGATTGTTGTGAGTTCAAGACCAGCCTGAGCTACAAAGTGAGTTTAAGGCCAGCCTGAACTGCATAGCGAGACCCTGTCTCAAAAAGACAAAAAAAAAAAAAAAAGAAATGTTTCCATGAATTGGGCTAGAGGTGCTGTGATTTGAAAATAAACCATAATGTTTTAATAAAAAGTTTCTACCACCACTGAGGATATTAGTATGGGGTTATTGTCTTCAAGACACTATAACTGGAAATTCCACTGTACCCAGTTATTCTCCTGTGTGTTCTCCCAGCGTTAAGGATATCACATTATAGTTACACATGCACACTCATGTCCACATCAGCAAAATTCACAAAAGCTGTATCTTGGAAGTGGCTTGTCTGTCCACAAAAGGTAACTGAACGAAGAAAATGTGGTATTTACACTCAAGGGAGTACTAGGATAACATACAAAAACATAAACTTGAGCCATTTGTAGAAAATAGAATTATCTTCAGACCATAATGTGAAGTAAAACAAGTCAGACATAGGAGCTTAAATGTCACATGGCTTCTCTCAGAAACGCAAATTGTAAAGTGCAAAATAAAAGATAGATAATAGAAGCACAAAGGTAGAGCTCTCTCAAATGGAAAGGGATCAAGAGAAGAAGGGGGCAGGGAGAGGAGAGAAAGGGGGATCAAGAAGGAATTAAATGTATTGTGTGCATGTACCAACTCCACACAAGATTTAAGCAATATATTTATTCTTTGAATATGTACTAATTGATTAACATATTAAAATGAAATAAAAGCATTTCTAGATTTTAGTTTGTTATCATATCCAGCTAATTTAGGAGTCTAACACATTACCTTGTATCTGTACACTCTTGTGAAAAAAACATATGGAGCTATTAGTAAGGCACTACATCATTTGAAATAAATCTTGCTGGGCATGGTGCATGTCTGTTATCCCAGAACTCTGGGATAATGAGTTTGAACCCAGTTGATGATTTAAAGACTAAGCAAGATCCTGTCGCAAAAAAAACAAAAAGTAAAACTAGATTGAGGATATAGCTCAGGGCAAAGGTCCTAAATTCAATCTCCACTACCAATGAGAGAAAAAAAAAACTGATAAAAGCCCCAAATTATTATTATTGATTTTTAGCAGAACCAGGGATGGAACTCAGGCCCTTGCACTTGCCAGGCAAGAACTTATTCTCCTGAACTATCTCCCCAGCCCCCCAAACCCCAAATTATAAGGATTATTACTTAAAGTGAGTTTAGTTTTAATGGGACTTTGACATTAATAATTATGTTCACCTTTATTTAAAAATACTTGCACATTCCTTCATTTTGACATGGTTTTTTAATTTTATTTATTTTTTACTCTCTATTAACTTTATTGAAAATTAATAATTATATAGCAAATTAAAAATTGTAGAGAAATATTGAAATGTGAAAGTTATAAGATGTAAAAAGAGTGAATTTAGAGAAATATTGCTGAAATGAATATATAACGCAAAGATTAATAATGGATTGCACATTGTAAAAAACCATTTGCAAACTTAAATAAATACCACAATGAAAATTGTCTAAAACATGAAGAAGAAAGTTTACAGATCAATCATACATTTACAGAAGAAAACATAAGAAAAAGTTTACAGATTCAGTCAATTAGAATTCTCAAAGTAGAAGAGGATAGGCAATAAATATTTAAAGATTTAAAATTTCTAAATTTAGTTAAAATTGTAGCACATTTCCAAGAAAAATGAGCCTTTTTGCACAAGAAATATGAGCAAAATCATACCAAGACACACAAAATGAAATTGTCCAGAACTAACTGTGAAGAAAAGCAATAATGAAAGGATATAGAAGAACAAAACATTAGCTATGAAAGAATAAAATTAAATAGCATCTTATTTCACATTAGAAGTAAAAAAGAGCAAGTGGATAGGAAAAGAAAGCTCTGTCCTCATTGAATTTTATGCTGAGTAAACATAACTTTGAAAACTAGAAATAAAATATTTTCCAGTTATACATACTTGAAATAGTCTCATACGTCCAGATACAGCATAGAGAAAATAACAAAGATCATAATCCAGAAGGTAAGAGAAGTTGCTATATGGTCCTGGATAAAGAATAAATTAGCTCTCAAAATGGTAGTTATGCAGAACTATGTAAAATACCATCATATTAGATGAGCTCATTTAAAAGATCACTGAAGATTTCCACAAAACAGTATCAATTTTATGTCTATAACACACGGTTATATACGTGTGTGTGTGTGTGTGTGTGTGTGTGAAAAATAAGGAAGAACTATATAATAAATTCAATGGAAAATGGAAATAGACTTTTTGAAGTTTCTAATGTTACAAGGAAATATCATATCATGTCTTATCAGTAGATTGTAAGTCAATTAAACATTATAAATCATAAAACAAAAATTAAAAACAATATTCAGAAAAATAATTAAATCATGAATAATTCAAAATTAAATTATTTCAATTTAATATTCAAAAATTAAAATTAAATTGTGACTCCAACTAAGAGGCCAGAATGGAGGTAACATATGTATGAAACTGTGAACAATTCAGAGTACTCAGACAGTATTTGATTAGGTCAATATATACAAAAATATCAATTAAGAAAAAGTTTTCATGATAGCAAAGAATAACTAAGAATAAAACATAACAAAAATATTGGAATGGCAAATATATGACCATCACTTCCAACAATTTGGGCCTAGGATAGGACACAAAGTTCTTGTACGTGGTGGACATGGACAGTGTCCATGACACTTACTGGTGGTCAGGTGTCACTTGCATGACCGAGGTACTGCTATTTCCTTGATATCCCCCGTGTACACCTGGACAGAATAATGACCCATAGGGTGCAGAAGTCCATTTATAGAGTAGAATGATGGAAATACTTTGCTGCTGCATATAAAAGAATAATTAAAAGACTGCTGTTGTACAGCTCTTTTTCTCCTGTTTTTAAATTGTTTGTCCTATTTGGTGGGTTCTTTCCATGCTCATTCATGGAATTGTGGTCATTTTGTTCCCTCTCTAGAATATTTTTTAATTGTCTGTATAAGGTCAGCTTTATTGTCATGAAATTCTTTAGTTGTTTTTGTCATGCAAATATTTTACTTCTTCCTTAAATCTGAAAAAGGGTTTTGAAGGATATATCAGTCTTGGTTGGAATTTGTTTTCTTGAAAGACTTGAAGTACTTTGCTCCATGCTCTTTTTGACTTGATGGTTTGTGAAAAAAAATCTGCTGTTATTCTGATTGGATTTCCTTTAAATATGATCTGTTTTTTTTTTTTTTCAAGCAGTGTTTAATATACTGTTTCTGTGCTGAATTTCTGGGATCTTGATTATTATAGGTTTGGGTGTGTTTTTAATTGGGTTGATGTTCTACATGCTTCAGTTACCTGAATGTCAGATTGTTTCACCGTATTTGGGAAGTTTTCTTCTATTGCTTTTGCCCATATTCTTTTTATGTCATTTGTATTGACTCCTTCTTTCTCACTGATGCCTACTAGTCTCATTTTGTTCATCTTTGCATCATCTTACAGGTGCTGAATTATTTTTTTCTGCATCCTAGTTGTTTTTAAGAGATCTTTTCTTACCTTTCACCAGCTACAGTGGTGTCTTCAGGGGCTGAAAGTATATTTCTCTTTCATTCAAATGGTTTTACCAGTTTGTGATTGAGGTTTTTAATTTCCTGTATAACAATTTGAATCTGCTTCATACATTCTATTTCTTTCCTGCATTGTTCATTCAAGGATTCCAACATTTTTCTATTGTCTTTTTTTATCAGTGTCTTCTTTAGAAGCACTTAGTAATTCTTCCATTATAGTTATTTATTTTTTACTTCAGAAATTATTTCTGATTTGTTTTCCCCTATACTTTTTTGCAGTTGTTTCTTTACTTCAGGTGCTATTATTTCAGAGATTTCAGGTGTGTGATTTCCAATTTTGTTTATGCTATTGTCTACTGCATTTGTTCTGTGTGGTTTTGGGGTCAGAGAATGTAATTTGCTCTTTCTCTTTGTCATTTTGTATAGCACTGTCTTCTGACCTTGGTGTAGAGCTTTGGTACAGTTATTACCTTAGCACAAGGACCAGATCTACCAAGTTGAAATTCATCAGGTGGGTGTGGCTTGTGTCTAGTTGCTGTGCTCCACTTCTGCCTGCTGCCGCCCTTGGAAGTGAACCTGCTGTGCCACTCTGGCAAATGTTCTGTCCCTGTATCAGCTGAGTGGATCTTGCCTCTTGCCTGTAGCAGAACTCCTGCAGGGAGTTCTGCTACGGGATTCCACATTGAGCCTGTCTGATGGAGGAAGTTCCACATGAAGGCCTGGCCTGGACTCTGGTTGGATGAGGATTTGGTGGACCCAGTCTCACACCGCCTAAGCACTACATCAAGCGAGGATCCAGTGGGCCCTGGGAAGCCCCACTCACATGCCAGGCCTGAGTGCTGGCTCAGATGAGGATCCAGAGAGCGCTAGGCAGTTCCACTCACATGCTGTGCTGGGAGTTGGCTGGAATCCTTCATTTTAACTTTGGTAGATAAGAATCCTATTTCATCATACAAAACTTATAATAAAAATTGATAATTCATGCTCTTTCATAGAATAAAAGGAAATATAATAAGCACTCAGAAGATTCTGTATTTAAAACTGATTATTCCACCAAAATTGAGCAGGGGTTATTATTTTCCTCTATTAAAATAAAAGTCTAGATTTTCTCAGTTTCACTGGGAAAAATGACAAGTTTAGTTGGTTGTCCTTTGAGTTGGGGGTGACCCTTGAAGAAGATCATAGTCAGCAGACAGATCTTATAGAAATCATTTGGGAAGAGAGGAAAGATAGCCCAAGTCATGGATGAAATGTCTACAAATTGCAGGAAGAATGAATAAGTGCATTAAAATAATGAAAGTTCACCAAATGTAATCAGCCACTGATGATTTGAATCTGATTTTAAGTGTTTACCTCTAACAAATCTAGGGAATAGAACATATCTTACTCTAAATTAATTTCATTGCTGTTAGAAATCCTTCCTTATTGACCATTAAAATCTCTTATCTAGATTCAATTCTTTCTCTTCTATACCCAATTTCTGTTTCCACATTTCCCCCAAGGACTCTAATTACACGTATTTTGATTATTTGAAGCCATTGTCCAGAACACTGTGGCTATTTCATTTATTTTTGTCCTTTTGTTTCCCTGTTTCATTTTAGACTTGTTTTTCATTCAACTTATTAATCTTTATATCTGCAAAGGCAATTGTTCTGTTGTTGATTCAATGTATGAATTACCATCTCAGAGAGCATAATGTTCATCTATAAAATTTCAATTTAGTCTTTTTAAAAATCTGATGCTCTTTTTAACAGTCTAGCCTTTTCTCTAATATTATGTGATACTATTGAAATAAGCATGATAATATTATCAGCTAATCTTACATACCTTCTAATTATACATTTGTTTCAATAAACTAATTTCCTTTTAATTTGGTAATGTTTTCCACTTCACATACATTGTAATTTATATATTTTACTATACTGGGTATTAGAATATATGTGTGTGTGTGTGTGTGTGTGTGTGTGTGTGTGTGTCTGTCTGTCTGTCTGTGTGTGTGTGTCTGTGTGTCTGTGTGTGTTCTCTGGTTTCTGGCATATTTTTTCAAATCAAAGTCTTTCATGTGCCTCTGAAGTTGTCCCTTCCTATAATGAAAAGTTCAGGAAACTTTCTAAGTGAAGCAAGTGGGGCCTATTGCAGGACTCTACAATTTTGTTTCCAATTTCTCTGGAATGAATGTACTTTACTACTTCAAATAGTGATATGGAAAAGGAAAATGAAGAAAGAAAAAAATATGTATATGCAAGATAATTAAGATGATTATATAAGTAGTTGCTCTTAGTTCATTAAAAATAAATTTCTCTGCTAATATTCCACAGACAAATATCATGCTTTTATTTTCTACTTTTTAAATTTGATTTAATTTTAAAAAGTAAGAAAAAAATCAGAAACAAAGATAGAAATAGGGTAACATACAACAATACACATTACAGATTTTTCAAAACAAGAATAGCTGATTGAGAGGGGTTGATATATTATCTATTTTTATCTTCAAATCTGTTGCTAAGATTGAGAGATATAGTTATGTAAGAATGGACATATGATTGAATATTACCATTTGCTTTCAAGAAAAATTATATTTTCTACTCTTAATAATAGTGAGGATAAACACACTGCATATGTTGTAGAGCAATAATAAGCTTCTCTTCTGGAGGGTTAACAACCTAAGTTTGTAGACAAAAAAATTACAGGAAAAAAAGGGGCTGCAAGGACAACCAACATTTTGGCCCTAACTTTTCAAGGTCAGTGAGGTCTCAGGACATAGAAGAACCTGTACTGTAACATCATGTAACTCAGTTGTGTCCCAAACTTTCTGATCAAGGAGATTATAAGGCCACAGAGGAATGTGATTGATGATGTAGTGTGTGCCTAAAAAGAGTCACATGGAGAGAAAACATTTTCTCGGGCTTTCACAGAGAGCAAACTGGTCAAGCAATGGCTGTGTCTCATCCACATGGCTGACACAGACAAAGGATCTACAAAGTGCAGTATAGGGCTTCAGGATAAATACTGAGGGGACTGACTGACCTTGTCAAATACAAAAGTTACATTTCATGTCATATAAGACTTGCCTTATCTTGGTCTTAACCATCCAGCAGAAAAGTATAGAAATGAAGTATGAAAAGTGAAACCATGTTAATATGCTGAGCTGTGGAAGACTCAAGTCATCAGATTCAGACATTGCCAGTCCTTTGGATAACCCACTACTATTGCAGACTACTGGACTATATTGGAATATTTTGTTGAATTCATGCACCTACAATATTAGCATGGCAATGGAATACCCATCTCTGACAAAACTAAACAAAAAAGGAGATATAAATGAAGGACAATTTTGCATCTGTATATACAAAATAAGAAAAATATATACCTACTTTCTCTTAATCCAATAAGAAGATTTGTACAAATAGTGTTTGGACAGGATATCATGTCTGCATCTTGTGCTATGAATGACTACTATAAAGACAACAATATTCAATGTGTTAATTGTTTTAACTCTCTTACCAACCTGTTTTGAAACTGTCTCAATAAAATTAATAAATAACCACTACGAAGACAACAATATGGAATGTATTAATAACTGAAACTGTCCTACTGATCAGTTTTGAAACTGTATCATTGCTATTTGTTTCTCAATAAAATTAATAAAAATAAATAAATAAATAAAATTCATTAAAAAATAATAATTACTAGGGTATTGGCCAAATAACTCAATGGATTATAGTGCCTGAATGCAGGCCCAGGGACATGGGTTCAATCCCCAGGCCTGCAGTGCCTGCCCCACCCCACGGGTGCACTGAGACTGCAATTGAAATTGGGCATGGTGGCGCACTCCTATAATCCCAGCTCATAGGAGGCTGTAAACAGGTGGATCACTATGAGTTTAGTCTGGTAGTGAGACCCTGAATACCTGCAGGTCTTTCCCTAAAATACAAAAAGAAAAGAAATTACTAGGAAGACAGAATTATGCAATGTATCAACTATTGTAAACATCCTAATAACCTGTTTAGAAAATGTTTCATCATTGATCTTCTTTTTCTTTCTCTAAAATAAAATAAAAACATTTTTAAACCTTTACAAATATAAATGTGATCACTTACAATAAATAATATTTTATAACACATTATACAGTGTGCTTTATGGGTGAATATTTTATAAACTTATGTTGACACTTGCCCCAGGTAATATGTAAAATCCAAGTCTTGAATATGAGTGCGTTACTTATTGAGCCCTATTTCAAGTCTCAGAGAGAAGAATGTAAAGGTTCTATCTCTTTAATTAATATAGAGGCAGGAAATTCAGTACTATAATTATTTCTTCATACTTTAAGTGAATATGATAATAATGATTTTTAAATTCTAAAATAAATGACTGAATTTTCAAATATTTTCACATCATTCAACTGAAACTGAGTAATAACAATTTTGTATATATCTCCCATTATATTAGTTTCTCTGTTACTTTAGCTAAGTAGGGTTATGAGAAAGAAAGATTGTACATTTAAAGCTGAACTTCACGGAAAGCACTTGAAAGAATCAACAACTGGGATCAACTCTTCTTAAGGAGCTTCTGCATGTCAAAAGAAATTGTCAACAGAGTGCAAAGACAACCCACAAACTTTGAAAAAATCCTAACTAATAAGCAATCAGACAGAGGACTACTGTCTAGAATATATGAAGAACTAAGATATAACAGGGCCCTCAAATTTAAAGACCCAATTCAGAAATGGGCATCTGAGATGAATATACACTTCTCAGAGGACGAAATTAAAGAAGCGAATAAATATATGAAAAAATGGTCCACATCGCTAGCCATTCATGAAATGCAAATAAAAACAACACTGAGATGCCATCTCACTCCAGAAAGAATGGCTATCATAAGGAATTCAACCAACAACAGATGTTGGAGAGGTTGTGGCGAAAAGGGAACACTTCTCCACTGCTGGTGGGAATGTAGACTGGTACAACCATTGTGGAGGTCAGTGTGGAGACTCCTCAAAACAGTAGGACTAGAAATCCCATTCAAGCCGGCTATCCCCCTACTGGGAATTTTCCCAAAGGATCTGAAAACATTATATCATAGTGATATATGTGTACCTATGTTCATAACAGTGCAATGTGTGATAGCAAAATCTTGGAAACAACCAAGATGTCCATCACATGAGGAATGGTTGAAAAGAATGTGGTATTTCTATATAATGGAGTATTACTCAGCTATTAAGAATGATGTTTGAAGCATTTATACTGAAGTGGATGCCACTTAAACATATACTCATAAGTGAAATAAACCAGACACACATGTGTAAATATCATACAGTCTCCCTAGTATAATAAGCGAAAAGCAGAAACACAAAAGGAAACGTACAACAACAACTAAAATCAATTGAGTCTGATAAGGCAAAGTGAATGGCATATGCTAAAGGATACTAATCAGCTTTTCTTCTGGATGGTTAACAACCTAAATTCACAAATCAGAGTTGGAGAAATAGAAGAGCCACAAGGTCAGACAACATTTTGGCCCTAGCCTTTCAAAGTCAGCAAAGACTCAGGACATAGAACCTGTATTGCAACATCATGAAACTCAGTTGAGTTCCAAATTTTCTGAACAAGGAGATTATGGAGCCACAGAGGAAAGAGATTGAAGTTCTATAGTGTGCCTGGGGAGAGTCACATGGAGAGAAAACTTTCTCTCAGGCTCTCACAGAGAGTAAACTGGTCAAGCATTGGCCGTGACTCATCCACATGGATGACACAGACAAAGGAACTACAGAATAATGTACAGGACTACAAGATAAACCCTGAGGGGACTTCACTGACCACATAAGAAACATAAAGTACATGTGTTGCTATATAAGTCTTGCTCTATCTAGGTCTTAACCATCCAGCAGAAAAGTATAAAAATGAAGTATACATCGCGGGACCATAATATTAAGCTGAGCTATAAATGGTCAACAACTTCTTTGAATAACTCACTATTGTTGTCGAATGCAGGACTATGCTGTATTATGTTGTCGAGTTCAAGTACCTAAGTTAGTTGAATGACAATGGAGTGCCCACCTTTGACAGGTATAGACAAAGGAAGGGGTATAGAAAGAAAAAAATCATGATGTGTGTGTATAGACAGTACAGTTGGGATAGATAACACTGTGCTTCTATATAATCCTATGAGAGGCAAGATTTGCACTGATGGTGGTTGGACAGGATATTATGTCGGCTTCTGGTACTATGGTCATCCACTAGGAAAATAATTATTGAATTTTTGATATAATTCTCAGTTATAAAAAAATAAGATAAGTAAACAGCTACACTCTTAATTTACTGATAAAAGACATCTGTTATAATAATGTCTGTAAGTATAATATCATGTATGTACCTTGTACGATACCAAAACAGTATGAAAACAATTTGCAATGTATTAATTTATCGAATCTGTCTTGTTAAGGTGTCTTGAAACTGTCTGGTTGATATTTGTACTTCAATAAAATTAAAAATAAATTAAAAATAAATAAATAAAGCTGAACTTAACCTGCAAAAATTATGTATAAACAATGGATTATTGAACTTTGAATTAATTCCTCAAAGTCTGTGATCAGCTAAAATTAATGATGGTCTTATTAAGTAAAAAATAATTACATGAAAATAAATCAATAAGTTTGATAAATATCTTGTTTCTTCCTGTGTTTACTGAATAATAGGAGAGATGATACATAGATAAAAGATAGATACATAGATACTTCCTAGTTCACAAATTTGGAATCCAAAATGCTCCAAATCAAAAGGTTTATGAATACATAGAACAGGAATAAGTGAAAATTTTACACCTGACCTCATGTGACAGATACAGTTTATACAGATGCATAGAGCCCACAGCTTATTCAGCCTCTCAAGTGGTTACAAGTCCTCCTTGAGCTGTGGCATATGCTCTCAAACATGCGAGGCTGGAGACAGTATCACTTTTTCTTGCTACTTCAGTACACATAACATTTCTTCAGTACACAAAATTATTTTAAAAGGTAGTGAGTCACCTTCAGGCAGTGTAGATCAGATGTATGTGAAACATAAATGAATTCAATGCTTAGATTTGCCCTTATCCCCAAGATATATCAATATGCACATATTCATTGTTCTAAAATATGAAAAGTAGAAAATCTGAAACATGTCTGTTCCAAAACATCTTGCATGTGGTGTACCCAAGGTGTCCACATGTGAGTGCATATGTGCATTAAATAAATAGAAGATAATAATCTCAACTAAGGGGCTGGGGAGATGGCTCAGTGGAAGAAGCATTCCTTGGCAAGCACAAGGGCCTGGGTTCCATCCATGGTTCTGCAAAAAAAAAAAAAAAAAAAAAAAAAAGGCTCAACTAGATACACTCAAATTTAAATTAATTTAACTTGTAAAAGTGGTGATTTTCTTAAGGCAAGCAACAGTACTTGCAATAATCTTTTGTATATCAAAGCCAACTATATTTCCAGAAACATTAAGGACTAACTCTCTAATTTACTCTTTTTTATTTTTTAAAGAAAATAAAAAATAGAAATAAAAATAGAAATGTTACAGAATTTCTCTGAGCAATATAGTGAAAACTCAATGTTTGTGATATTCCATAATATTGTCTTCAAATTATTTGCTTAGTTTACTAGATATAAGCATCCAAAACTAGTAAAAAAAATAAAAGTTATAAGAAATTAAAAAGCAGAAGAAAGAAAATTTAAGCATTAAATGCTCCTTTCAGTAGATCAGCAGAAATCAGCAGCACAATTATCCATGATATCCTGTACCATCCAAAATAGGACATCTAAGAACACAGGCCCGGTGTGTGAATGATATCACCCAGGCTGCCAGATCCTAAATAGACCCAGAGCACAGGCCCAGCATGTGAGTGAGATTGCCCAGGCCACCAGATCATCATCCGACCCACAGCATAAACCCAGTGTAACTCCGCCCAGGCCACCGGATCATCTGACCCAGAGCACAGGCCTAGTGTGGAACCCTTCAGCAGAACTCCCTGCAAAAAGACTAGACGCAAGACCTACCCAGCTGATTCAGGAGCACATCATCTTGCCAGAGTGACACAAAGGGTTCACCTGCAAGGCTGCAGCAGGAAGAAATGGAGTACAGCAGCCAGACCCAAGCCACACCCACCTGGAGAAGTCTGAACTTCGCAGGTCTGGACCTGGTACTAAGGTAGTAACTGTACCAAAGCTCTATACCAAAGGTCAAAAGTATACAAAACGATGAAGAGAAGGAACAAAAAGCGGTCTCAGGCCCTGAGTCCACCCAGTTCAAATGCAGTAGACACTAGCATAAAGGAAATTGGAAATCGCACACCTGAAATCTGTAAAATAATAGTGTAGGAATTAAAGATACAACTGCAGAAATATATAGAAAAGATCATATCAGAAATAATTTCTGAAATGAAAAGGTAGTGATAACTATAATCAAAGAACTACTTCTAAATTGCTTGTAAAGAATACACTGATAAAAAATAGAGCAGAATATAAAAATGATGGGCCCTGAATAAGCAATATAGGAAAGAAACAGAATGTATGAACCAGATTCAAAGTGACATACAAAAAATTAAAGCCTCAATCGCAAGCTGGCAAATTCATCTGAGTGAAAGTGAAAATAGACTTTCTGACCTTAAAGAACATTGAGGCTAGTGAAAAAGTAAGCAAAGATCTCTTAAAAAAATGACTAAGTTGCAGGAAAAAATAATTCAACACCTGCACGACAACGAAAAGGTGAACAGTATGAGATTAATAAACATCAATGATAATAAAGGAGTCAAAACAAATGATATAAAAAGAATAAGAGCAGAAGTAATAGCAGAAAGCTTGCCAAATATACGGCAACAATCTAACAGTCAGGGAACCGAAGCATATTGAACTCCAAATAACATCAACCCAATTAAAACCACTCACAGACATATAATAATCAAGATCCCAGAAATTCAGCACAGGAACAGTATACTAAAAGCCGCTAAAGAAAGGAAACAGATCACATTTAAAGGAAAACCCATCAGAATAACAGCAGATTTCTCTTCATAAACCATCAAGTCAAGAAGAGCATGGAGAAAAATACTTCAAGTCTTTCAAGAAAACAAATTCCAACCCAGAATGATATACCCTGCAAAACTCTCTTTCAAGTATAATGGAGAAATAAAATATTTCCGTGACAAAGAACAACTAAAGAATTTCATAATGACAAACACAAGCCTACACAGACTACTAAATGATGCTCTAGAGAGGGAGTAAAATTATCAGAACCCCATGAATGAAAATGGAAAGAACCCACCAAATAGGGCAAACAATTAAACACAGGAGAATAAGAGTTGTACAATAGTAATCTTTTAGTTATTCTTCTGTGTACAGTAGCAAAATTTTTCCATCAGCACACTCTACAAATGAACTTCTCTTGCACCCTATGGGTCATGATTCCATATGGATCTACAAGGGGGATTTCAAGGAAATAGCTGTAGCTCAGTCCCACAAGTGACATCTGGCCACCAGTAAGTATCATGGTCATTATCCATGTTCACCACCCACTGGAACTATGTGCAATATCCTATCCCAAAACTGTCAGAAGTGATGGTCATTTATTTGCCATTCCAGTATTTATCTTGTTTAATTCTTAGTACTTCTTTACTACCATGAAAACTTTTTCTTACTTCAGTTGTTTTGAAACATTTAATTTTTAATTAATTAGTATTTAATTTTGTGAATATTGCTTAATCTTAATTTTTGTTTTAAGACTTATACTATATCTTTGAATTACAATTTATCTAAAAAGACATTATATGATATCTTCTAATATTAGAAAAATTAAAAAGCATATTTCCATTTTATGTTGTCTTTATATTACTTCTTCTCTGTCTTTCATACACACATACACACACACATATATACGAAAAAAAATACATGTATAACCCGACATAAAATTGGCACTGTTTCATAGAAATCTTCAATGATGTTTTAAATAAGTGTTCATCTAATCTATTTTATATAGTCCTGCATAACTATCACTTTGAGAGCTCTTTATTGTTCATCCAGGAGCATACTGCAACTTCTCTTGCCTTTTGAATTATGCTTTTTGTTATTTCCTATATGCTATGTCTGGAGATATTAAAATATTTCAAGTCTGTAAAAAAAAAATGGGGCATCTGAGATGACCATACACTTCTCAGATGAAGAGATACAAATGGCAAATAAATATATGAAGAAATGTTTAACATCAGTGCTCATTGGAGGAATGAAAATTAAGACAACACTGAGATTCCATCTCACCCCAGAAAGATTCAATATCATCAAGAAGTTAATTAATAACAAGGGCTGGAGAGGTTGTGCAAAAAAGGCAACCCTTCTCCACTGGGGGAGGTGCTGGCTGGTACAACCATTATGGAAATCAGTGTGGAGATTCCTCAAAAAGCTAGAATTGGAAGTCTCTTTCAAGTCAGCTATTCCCCTTCTGGGTAATTTTCCAGAACAACTAAAAACATCATACCACAGTGATATGTGTGCATCCATGTATATAGCAGCACAATTTGTCATAGCTAAACCTTGGAAACAACCCAAAAGTCCACCAGCTGAGGAATGGATGAAATAGATGTGTCCACAATCCAGTATTACTCAGAGATGGTTTTTCTTGCCATGTCTTTATTTCACCTCATAAAGTCCTTGAGATTTATACAATCTCACAAATGTACATGCCTGAGTTTTCATTGTGTGTGTTATTAAAAATGCAAAAAACTACAAGAGCATTGTACAAAAGAAATACTTGAATATTCCAACTCCTACTTAACATTGGAGACCTTGGGGAAACTTATGTTATTCTCCCTGACATTATTTCTATATTTATATAAACAAAATGCTCTTTATCACACATAATCATTATATCCTTTTATGAAATATCTGAATTTTATCTGTTCTTTTGTTATTTTAGAAAGAAAGAGAGAAGCTTCCAAGGGTACAGTGATTCACATAAAGAAAATTTTGCAATCTTCTTTGTTGCTAAAACTTTTGCTATGTACTCCCTGACATCGAACCATTTTATTTAGCTGCAGCAACAGCTAAGAACTCACTAGTCATTGTAGAGAAAAGATGAAAAGCTCCCACTGGTGCTGTAAGCTGCTGCAATAACATCTAGAGACCAGTGTAGAGTATCACATCCTGCTCTTTGGGCAGGCTGACCTGCACACCAAGAGATTTCCTCATTCAACTTTAGCCTACAAAACTTACAAATATATAACACTTACACAATTGTAAGACATATTTGGAAAGCGTTTGATGTATCTTCTTAATAATTATGTTCATATTTTTATTGTTCTTCTTTGAATGAGCAATTTATTCTCTTTCTTTAAGTGAATTCCCTATCATTTTGGGTGGTTTATTTTAAAGACAAAGTTGAACGCTAAAGCAATTTAATTATCTATAATGATCCATATATCTAATAACTTTTAAAGATTCTTTTAAATAGCCCTTAGAAGCCCAATTTTACAACCTATCAATTTCATGTTAGTGTTTACCCTGCATTTGTATCACACTTCAAAATGCTAATTAAACATGTCCCTACTTTAAAATAATAATTACTGATTGAAGTTATTGTTACAAGTTGTTCCACTACTGTTCATAATGATAAAATTATTAGGTTAAAAATCAACTTGAGAAGAATAACTGCACATACATTCAATAGTAGGTTCAGGCAATAGAACACTATAGCCATTACATTCTTTTGAAATGGGCTTGGATGCTTTCCTATAAGGGATATTATGGTAAATATTGGTACAGATTTCATAATATCTAAGAATTATACCATACCACTTGTGTATAATAATTTCTTGATTTTTAGGGCAATATGTTCACAATTCAGTTTATAATGAAAACCAGTACTGCTCATAGCAAACATGACAACTACTTCACCAACAAACAGGAAAAAACCTGTTTTACAAAAGGGAATCCAGATGAACACCACCTAATCAATATTCTTTTTATGGTACGGGAAAAAGGTGTCCTCACAACTAGATGAAACAAGAAAGGCAAACTTCTCTGACTGCCAAAACACATGCCATAGTTTGAATTTGATGTAATGCGCCAAAATTCATATGTTGAAATTTCAACTTCTGACATGATACTGTTAAGAAGTGGAGCTTAGAGCTAGGGAGATAACTCAGTGGAATAAGTGCTTGCCTGGCAAGTGCAAGGTCCTGAGTTCAATTCCTGGTACCACCAGGAAAAAAAAAAGAAGAAGTGGAGCTTTAGGCAGTGGACTTGAAGTGGAGCTTTGGTGAGAGAACTTGAGTAAGGCATGCAACCAGAGCTCTCTTGAGTGGAATTAGTGCCTTTACGATAAGGATCTCTAGGGGCTCCTTCCTTCTCTTTCTGTCATGAAGATAAGGGGAGGAGGTTTCTGCATCTATAAGCTAGAGACAGCTTTCACCCAAACACCTCAATGCTGGCTTCCTCAGCTTGACCTCCACACTTGTAAGGAATAAATACTGTTGGTTAAGCCACCCAGCCTGTGTTTCTGTCTCAATAACTCAAACAACGATGTATTTATAACTTATCATGATGAAACATTAATCTGACCCCAGTGGAGGGACATTACTGAAGTGGCCCAGCCACTAATCTTCAAAAGTATCAACATCATGAAAGTAAGGACAAACTGAAGAAGTGTTGCAATTAAAGATGATTAGAGGAAACTGACAAATACAACACAGGCTTCTGGGTTTGGATATTTTCCTATAAGGGATATTATGGCAAATATTAGGACAGATTTCGTATCTAAGAATTACTCCATAGCACTTGTCTTGATTTTTAGGGCAAATTGTTATTTCCTATATGCCTTCTTATCGGAAATAACATTAGCTTGGAGTATGACAAGATACCTTGTCACAATCTGTCTTGAATTAGTTCAAAGAGAAATTCTCTTTATGGTTCAGATTTTCTCTAAGCTAAATATTATTAAAGTGAGAAATAAACAAAATTGATAACCATGTACAACCAATTAGCCTGGATAAGTAAGAAATAAAATTTTTACCTAAATTTTTTGTTATATTCAGAAGTTTGTTATTTCCTATACTAACTCCCTAGGAATTGCAGTGGATTCTCAAGAATTGCTTTTTGGATTTCAGGAATCTATCTCCATGTTCGCACATTACCTTTCCCAAACTTCTAACCTCCTGAAGTTCACAGAAAAACTCTGGTTTCCAGGCTGGAGCTGTTCTCTCTGCATTAGTTCTTTCCTCAAGTGCTTGATGTATGATTTTACATGCCAAACTGGCTGGGGTATGGTGCCCATGGATTTGGTCAAACACCACTATGAATATTTCTATAAGAATATTTATAAGATTTCCATTTAAATTTATGAAAATTAAGTAAAATGCAATGCTCTCCAAAGTGTAGGTGTGCCTCATCCAATGTTCTGAAAACCTGTTCAGAACAGACTGTCCTCCCTTGAAGATGATAGATGACCTATAATCTTGAACTTCAGCATTAGCTCTTCTTCCTTGGATCTACAGACCACAATCCCTTCTTGCAAATTTTGAATATGGCAGCCTGTGTAATTACACGAAATGTATTTAATATATTAGGTATGTATTAAACTTATATGTACTAATCAATAATGAATAGGAAATGCTTATACAACCTTTCCCTACAACACAGTAACATGGAAAACTTAAGTGGGGATGGGGTGAATGCCTATAATCCTAATATGCTGGGAGGCTGAAGCAAGAGGGTTATACATTTAAAACCAGCTGGGTAAATTTAGTGACTTAGTGAGACCCTGTTTCAACCTAATAAAAAAGGACTGATGATGTAGCTCAGTGGAAATCTCTTAAGTCCAATCCCTTTTACTAGAAAAACAATGTAAAATGTAATTAAATAATTTAATGGTTGGAATTTTATTTTCCCAGTATCTTTACTTAACAATTTGTACTTCATATACAACTCATAAATCTTAAAATTCAGATTACCTTCCAATAGAAAGCATCCAGCATTTGAAATATTTTCATGAATTTTAAAAACATACCTTACCTGGCATTTGGCTATAGTATGCTTCCATAGACTTCGTACAGAATTTTATTTTTATTTCTTTAAATGAAAGCATCTCCATTATGCCATGGTGAGTCATATATGTAGCTAAAGCACACAGATAGTGCCCCTGTGAGTCAGACATGGACAACTACTGCAGGGCCAGCTGCTCAGAAATAGCTGAGCATCTGCCAAGGTTGGAGCTAAAGTGCAGAATCCATGGGGGAAGTAGTCTGGAGGCAAAGAAGCACTCCACGGGCTCCAGGAACGAGTGGTGGCTCCGCTGCAGAGGGGGTTGCACTGCTCAGGCCACTCTGGAAGGGGCCATAGGTCACACAGTTGTCAGTCAGTCAGAAACCCCAGTGCTCTCTGCAGCCTTCCTTGGTAACATAGTCAAAGCCAGTGTGAAGGCCATGGGAAAATTAATAATTGAATTATGTCTTGCAATATAAGATTGACTGAGAGTTGTATCTGTAAGATAATATCTGTAGAAAGAGGATCCCTTCCTACTCAATTTTGTTTTGACCATTTTAACAATGTTTAATTGCACAGTCCAGTAGTGGTAAGTATATTCTTATCACTGCAAAATAAATTTCTATCACTTTTTTGTGAAAGAAGCTCTTCATCCATTAGTGATCTCTCTTGATCCCTCCTCCCAAACCCTTAGCAGAAATACCTCTACTCGTTTCTCGACAGTTTTTATCATGAAACAATGATGAATTTAGTCAAATGTTTTGCTGCATTGAGATAATAATTTTTCGTTTTTCTTCTTAATTCTGCTAATGTGGTACTTTGCACTGATTAAATTTAATAAAGTTAAACCATCCTTGCACTCTAAAAATAAATCCCATTTGGTCATAGTATGTGTATATTTCCATATGCCACAGAATTTGGTTTGATAGTATTTTGGTGAGCATTTTTGCATTTTTCCCATAACGTTCCTGTATTTCTTAGGTGTCTTCTGGTATCATATAAGAATAAGGCTGACCTTCTGGTGTAAGTTTTGAAATACTACTCTTCAATTTTTTTCAAAATATTTCAGAATTCCTAATAACTTTTCTTCAAATGTTTGTGAAAATATTCCAGGGGTTCTAGGCTTTTGTTTTGAAATGTTCAATTACTTACTTGATCTCTTTATCTGTTATTTGTCTGTTTAGACTATTTTTTATGGTGTCTATTTTAACCCTTTTGATTTCTACCTCATAAGTTGTAATGTTTGCTTCATTTTTTACTTAATCTATATGAATCAGTGCTCTTTTTCTTAGTTTTGAAAAGTTTTTAAATATTTTGACTTTCTCAGAACAACAGCTATTTCATTCTTAGTTGGCTGCTTTTAAATTCCCTTTTTGATTTATTCCTACTCTCTCCTTATGTCTGTTCTATTTCTGTTTCTTTGCTCTTGCTACCTTGGGATCTAGATTTTCCCTTTGAGTTACAGGGCTAAACTATAGATAGGAGACAGCTTTTCTTTTCAATATGTACATTTGTAGCAATAAATTTCTCACTATTCATATTTACTTCCTATATTCAGTTTGGGTTCACTGACTCTGTGAGGTGTGTTTATTTCTTCATTTTACAACTCTGTGTTCTCATCCTCTTACATTGCCAGTGTTGACTGAATCACTTTTCCCTAAGGGATACTGTATCAGTAGGATGAGCATAATAAAATATGTGTGCTGAGTTCTGCATCAATTAGAAATGCTTTCTCTGAAAGCAGAAAATCTAGCTTGTGGTGACCTAAAGAGTAGGCCATTTAAAAAAAAAAAGAGTAGGCCTTTTAATGCACCATATAACTATACTTCAGTTAGATGCTATAACTTAATGTTTAGTGCTATAACTCTGTTTTACTTTCTCTGTGATCATTTATACTCTGCATTCCTTCATCCAGATTTCATTTACTGATTGATAATGATGAGATCACAATACATATGGGGTCCGCAGTCACCAGGATTGCTTGAAGGAAGCAGAGAAAATAATACTGGTATAAGTCATGAGACTAACATCTCTGGCTTCCACAAAATAGCCAACATGCAGTGTTACTTTCTATTCTATGTTTGAAAATATTGAAGTCACCACAAACTAAATTTATCTTATACACAATCAGTGCAGCACTAGCTAAATAGTAAACTACAATAGCTTAGATTAATTAAGATTCACCCTTGGAGTTAGGTTCATTCTCAAAACTTTATGGGGTTACAAGGTAATAGAATTTTATGGAGTAAGATATTGCATGTTCCACCACAGACTGCTGACCCAATTTTTAGGGTTGAAATGGAGGCAAATATATTTTTTTCTCTTTTTTTCTTTAATCTTTATTTTATTGAAGTACGAATATCAATGACACAGTTTTAAGATATCTTGACAAGATGGATTTGATAAATTAATATATTGCAAACTGTTTTCATAATGTTTTGGTATTATACAAGGTGCATACATGACATTATACTTACATTACATTATACTTGACATTCTTATAGCATATGTATCTCTTATGTACATTAAGAGAGTGTAGCTGTTTACATATCTTAGTTTTTATACCTGAAATACATCAAAGATTCAATAATTAATACTTTCTACCTTGTTACTATCATAGTGGTTGTCCATAGTACTAGAAGCTGACATAATATACTGTCCAACCACCATTAGTACAAAACTTGCCTCACACAGAACTATGTAGAAGCTCCGTGTTATCTATCCTAACTATACTGTCCATATACACACATCATGATTCTTCCTTTCTATACCCCTTCCTTTGTCTACACCTGTCAAAGGTGGGCACTTCGTTGTCATTCAACTCGACAACACAATCCAACACAGTCCAGCATTCCACACAATAGTGAGTTATCTGAAGAAGTTGTCCACCATAGCCATTTACAGGTCAACTTATTATTATGGCCCTGCAGTGTATACCTCATTTCTATACTTTTCTGCTGGATGGTTAAGACCTAGATAGAGCAAGACCTATATACCAACACAGGTACTTTATGCTTCTTATGAGGTGAGTGAAGTCCCCTCAGGATTTATCAGATAATCCTGTACTTTATTCTGTAGATCCTTCATCCATGTGGATGAATGACAGCCAATGCCTGACCACTTTACTTTCTCTGAGAGCCTGAGAGAAAGGTTTCTCTCCATGTGACTCTCCCCAGGCACACTATAGAACTTCAATCTCTTTCCTCTGTGGTTCCATAATCTTATTCAGAAAATTTGCATCTCAACTGAGTTTCAAGATGTTACAGTACAGGTTCTCCTATGTCCTGAGTCTTCACTGACCTCGAAAGGCTAGTACCTAAATGTTGTCTGACCTTGTGGCTCTTCTATTTCTCCAATTTTGATCTGTGAACTTACGTTGTTAACCAACCAGAAGAAAACCTGATTAGATTTACTGATAAAAGACATATGATATAATAATGTAAGTATAGTATCATATATGCACTTTCTATGATACCAAAACATTATGAAAACAGTTTCCAATGTATTAATTTATCAAATCCATCTTGTCAAGGTATCTTAAAACTATCTCATTGATACTTGTACTTCAATAAAACAAAAATAAAAAAAAGAAAAAAGAAAACCTGATTACTATACTGCAGCGTATGCCATTCACTTTGCCTTATCTGACTCAATTGTTTTTAGTTTTCATTGTACATATCCATTTGTGTTTCTTCTTTTTGCTACTTATACTTGGGAGACTATATGATATTTACACATGTGTGTCTGGTTCATAGCACTTATGAGTATATGTTCAACATCCACTTCAATATAAATGCTTCAAGCTTATCATTCTTAATAGCTGAGTAATACTCCATTATATAGACATACCACCTCTTTTTCAACCATTCCTCATGTGATGGACATCTTGGCTGTTTCCAAGATTTTGCTATCACAAACTGCGCTGCTATGAACATAGGTACACATATATCACTATGATACAATGTTTTCAGTTCCTTTGGGAAAACTCCCAGTAGGGGGATAGCTGGCTTGAATGGAATTTCTAGTCCTACTCTTTTGAGGAATCTCCACACTGACCTCCACAATGGCTGTAACAGTCTACATTCCCACCAGCAGTGGAGAAGTGTTCCCTTTTCACCACAACCTCTCCAACATCTGTTGTTAGTTGATTTCCTTATGATAGCCATTCTTTCTGGAGTCAGATGGTATCTCAGTGTTGTTTTTATTTGCTTTTCATGGATGACTAGTAATGTAGAGCATTTTTCATATATTTATTTCGCTTTTTCAATTTTGTCCTCTGAGAAATGCGTATTCATCTCAGATGCCCATTTCTGAATCAGGTCTTTAAATTTGAGGGCCCTGTCATATCTTAGTTGTTTATATATTCTAGACAGCAGACCTCTGTCTGATTGCTTATTAGTTAGGATTTTTTCAAAATTTGTGGGATGTCTTTTCACTCTGTTGACAATTTCTTTTGACATGCAGAAGCTCCTTAAGAAGAGTTGATCCCAGTTGTTGATTCTTTCAAGTGCTTCCCGTGCAAATACATGTTTGTTCATGAGCTCTTTACCTACCCATATGTCTTCAAGAGTTTCTCCTACTTTCTCTTCCAGGAGATTGAGTGTTTCTGTTTTAATGTTGAGATCTTTAATCCATTTTAACTTTAACTTAGTGCATGGTGGTAGACCTGGGTCAATCTTTAGTTTTCGGAATGTAGAAAGCATGTTTTCCAGCACCATTTGTTAAAGAGGCTATCTTTCTTCCAGTAAGTATGATTGGCCCCTTTGTTGAAGACCAGATGGCTGAGTGTGTTCATAAATGCTTCTGCAACTTCTAATCTATTCCACTGATTCTCAGGTCTATTTCATTGCCAATACCATGTTGATTTTATCACAGTGGCTTTGTAGTATAATTTCAAGTCAGGAATTGTGATGCCTCCTGCTTTGTTTTTATTGGCCAAGTTTGCCTTTGCTATCTAGGTCATTTGTGGCTCCAAATAAATTTTAGGAATGAATTATCTGTGTCTGGGAGGTATGTTGGTGGTAGTTTGATAGGGATTGCATTAAATCTATACAGAAATTTGGGGCAGATGGCCATCTTCACGATGTTGGTTCTTCCTATCCAGGAGCATGAAATATCTTTCCATTTTCTGAAATCCTCTATAATCTCTTTTCTTAGGGTGTTGTAATTTTCTGTGAAAAGATTTTTGACTCCCTTGGTTAAGTGAATCCCAAAGCACTTCATTTTCCACAGTGCTATTGTAAAAGGTATTGTTTCTATTGTTTCACTTTCAGTGTGCTTGTTATCTGTGTAGAGGAATGCTATTGACTTTTGAGTATTGATTTTATATCCTGCTGTGCTACTGAATTTCCCTATCAATTCTAGTAGTTTCTTGGTGGAATTTTTGGGGTCTTCCAAGTAAAGTATCATGTCATCTGCAAATAGTGATAATTTAACTTCTTCTTTACCTATTCTTATTCCCTTTATTTCTCTCTCTTTTCTAATGGCTGTTGCTAAGGATTCCAAGACTATATTGAATAGGAGGGGTGATAGAGGACATCCTTGTCTTGTACCTGATTTAAGAGTAAGAGATTTCAGTTTTTTCCATTTAGGATTATATGAGCTTTTGGATTGTGATAGAAGGCTTTTATCAAGTTAAGATAGAGTTCATCTTTTCCCATTTTCTGTGGGACCTTGAACATGAATGAGTGTTGGACTTTGTCAAAAGCTTTCTCTGCATCAATTGAGATGATCATGTGGTGTTTAGATTTCACTCTATTAATATAGTGTATTACATTTATAGATTTTCAAATAATGATCATTCCTTGCATCCCTGGGATGAATCCTACCTGCTCATTGTTTATGATCTTCTTGATGATTTGCTGTATTCTATTCGCCAGGACTTTATTGAGTATTTTTGTTTCCATGTTCATGAGGGAGATTGGCCTTTAGTTCTCCTTTTTGGTTGTGTCTTTCCCTGGTGTTGGAATCAGTATTATACTTGCCTCCAGAAACGATTTTGGGAGGACTGCTTCCTTTTCAATTTCATGGAAGAATTGTGTAGTGTAGGGATTAAATCTTCTGTAAATTTCTTGTAGAATTCAGCTGTGAATCCATCAGGCCCTGGACTTATCTTTTTGGTAGGCTTTTATTATTTTTCGTACTTCTTTGGCTGTGATTGGTTTATTGAGAGTTGTTATGCCTTCTTGGTTCAGTTTTGGTAAATTGTACCTTTCGAGGAATCTGTCCATTTCTTCTGCATCTTCTATTTTGTGAGCATAAAGATTCTCAAAGTAACTATTGATAATCTTCTGAATTTCCACTAGGTCTGTGGTGATTTCACCCTTTAAATTTCTTGTTCCATGTACTTGAGTTTTTTCTTGCCTCCTTTTGATGAGGTTGACTAGAGGCTTATCAACTTTATTAACTCTTTCAAAGAACCAAGTTTTTGATTTGTGGATTCTTTGAACTGTTTTCTTCATCTCAATTGAATTAATTTCTGCTCTAATCTTTATGATTTCTTCCGGTCTTTGTGCTCTGAGTTTTGTTTGCTCTTCTTTTTCTAGTTGTCAGAGGTGCAACATAAGGGTGGTAATTTGTTCCCATTCTATTTTCCTAATGTGTGAGTTCACAGCCATGATTTTCTCTCCAAGAACTGCTTTCATTGCATCCCATAAATTCAGGTAAGATGTACTTGAATTTTCATTGAATTGTAGATATTGTTGGATTTCTTGTTGAATTTCTTTTGCAACCCATTGATTGCTCAGTAGGGTGTTGTTTAGTTTCCATGAATTTAGTGCATTTTTCTGCTTTCTTTTGTCATTTATTTCCAGTTTCCTTGCACTGTGGTTAGATAATATGCATGGGATAATTTCTGTTTTCTTGAATATGCTTACGCATGACCTCTGGCCTAGTATGTGGGCTATTTTGGAAAATGAGCCGTGTGCAGCTGAAAAAAATGTGTATTTAGCTGTGGTTGGGTGGATCCCTCCGTATATGTCCACCAGGTCCCTTTGTTCCAAGCTCCGGTTCAGTTCTTCCTCTTCCTTGCTATTTGTTTGTCTGGTTGATCTATCTTTTTGACATAAGGGGTGCTAAGTTCTCCTGTTAAGATTGTGGTCTTAGATATTAGGGTTTTCATGTCCATTAAGATTTGTCTTACATAGTTGGGCGCTTCTGTGTTTGGTGCATAGATGTTTATGATTGTTACCTCTTGCTCTTGAATATTTCCCCTGACCAATATGTATGGCCTTCTTTGTGACATTCGATCATTCTTGGTTTGAAGTTTAGACTGTCTGATAATAGAATTGCTACTCGTGCTTTTTTATGAGGTGCTAGGGCATGTAGTATTGTTTTTCATCCTTTGACTTTGAGCCTATGAATGTCCTTTTGAGTTAAGTGTGTTTCTTGTATACAGCATATTGTTGGATTTTGTTTCCTAATCCACTGTGCCAGTCTGTTTCTCTTCATTGGAGAATTGAGTCCGTTTACATTGATGGTTTTAATTGAAATGTACTGACTTATGTTTGTCATGATATTTACCTGGTGTTGTTTATTCCTTTGTAGCCTGTGTTTAATTGTCTGTCCTGTTTAGTGGGTTCCTTCCTTTCTCATTCATGGAGAGTTCTGGTCATTGTGGTCTCTCTCTAGAACATCTTTCAGCAGCCTGTGAAGGGATGGCTTTGTCATCATGAAATTCTTTAATTGTTCCTTGTCGTAGAAATATTTCACTTCTCCATCAAACTTGAAAGAGAGTTTTGCAGGGTATAATAGTCTGGGCTGGAATTTGTTTTCCTATAGGACTTGAAGAACTCTGCTCCATGCTCTCCTTGCCTTCATTGTTTGTGTAGAGAAGTCGAGCAGGGAATCCCTGGGAAATGTCTCTCCTGCATGGTGGGCCTGGAGTTCTAGACTCACTGAAATTTGATGCACAAGGAGTCGGGGAGAGTCCCACTCACTCAGCATGCTTTAGGGCACAGGATCCGGGGAGGTGCTGGTGAGTGGGTCCTGAGGTTTCAGGCTGGTACTGACTTAGAGGGTTTCAGGGTGGGATCCATGTAGCATGCGTGGGAAGAAGCCAAAGGCTCTCCCTCAGACTCTCCCCAAACTCACTGATCTGGGAAGCCTGGTGAGTCGTGCAAATTCCCACTCACTGGGAAAGCTTGGGGCAGGATCAAGGAGGCTGCTGGAGTTAGCTGCTATCTCTGGTTGGTCTCTGGGGCTGGGCAGCATGGGCGGGATCCAAGGAAAAGGCATTTAAAGCAAAGAAACATGCAGTTCAATTAAAATAATCTGGTTATATCCACTACACAAATGAGAGATCAGAGGTAACTTGAAAGCAATATTAATGAATTGCACTTTATCCTGAATCAAAGGGATCTATGACAGACTTCCAAACTGAGTGATTACTAATAAAGAGAAAGAGAGCCCTGGTACAAAAGCTGTCTTGCAAAAGTGCTCAACATCAGTGAATTTGTGATGGGCTATAATAGGCTATTTTTGATTAGTAGGTAGCTGAAGAACATGAAAATAATGATTCTCAGGATCTATGTAGTATTGCTTGGACAATACTACCATGCATCAATATACAGAGAAAAGTGCCTGCCCATTTGAACAAAAAAAATTTTGAAACAAGACTAAAAACTGAAACAAAATACTTTTGAAAATCCTATGTTCCTTTGTGTTAAGGCCTCTTGGCACAGCCTGGCTTGTTGTGTCTCAACATGTACTAAATTCATCCTTGTTTTATATCAATATATGTGTGCATTTTCATTGCCATATATTTTGGCATGAAAATAACACAAATTCTTTCTTTAGTTTGCAGTTGGAAGCTATTTTAGCTCTTTCCAGTTCCAGGGCATTATACACAAAGCCTCTGTGGTCATTGTTTATGTGGCTCTTGGTGCACATGTGCATGCCTATGTAAAGAATTGGAAATCAGTGGCATGTGGTAGGAAGTGAGATTAACTAAATCACTATGAAGAGATATGGATTGCTAAAGCCGGTCAGCATTTCTGAAGTAAGCATGAAAGAAACAAAATAACTAATCAAAAAGAATGGGCAACTGAAATCAATAGACACTTCTCAGAAGTACAAATGAAGAGTAGATATATCAGAAAAGTTCAATAGCACTATTAGAGAAAGGCAAACTAACAACAGTGACATTCTATGTTACTCTAGAAAGAATGATTATCAACAAGAAATCAAATATATAACAAAGGCTGGCAAGGCTGTGGGTGGCAGCAGAGCATGTGTATATTGTGCTGGGAACATGAACTAGCAAACCCAGCTCTTCCTTGTCTAAGTATCTTCCCAATAGATTGAAGGCCACATTCAATGATATAAGCATGATCATGTTTATAGCAGCACAATATTTATAACTTTGCAAGCAACCTATTGGTCCACAAACAGAAGAACAGATAAAGAAAATCTGGTATTTATATGCAATGAAGTACTATTCTCCTAGAAAGAAGAATAAATTTATTAGTAAGAAAATGGATTCGCATTGAAACTACAGTGGCACGTGAAATAAGCATGCAAACTCAGCTATTATACAGTTTCTTTTTTTCTATGAGAAATTCAAGGTATAAATAAACTAGAAAGCAAAATAAAAGACAAACAAGGGTAACAGGAAGATTGATTTTTTTGCAAATGGGAAAAGGACCAAGAGATGTAGAGTTTGAAAGGAGGAGGAGGAGGGGATGTAAGAATTAGGATGTGTGGCTCAGGTGTACCTACTCACAGTGGACGGATGTGTTTATGTAATCCAAATGTGTACTAAGGAAATATTTGTCCTAAGAATTGAAGAAGAATAGTCCAACACATGGGAGACACAGTGAATGTGGCAGCAAAGAAGCTGTGGGAAAAGAACAAGAGAAAGTAAATCACGCAATGAAATAAAGAAAAAATTTCCTGTTAAATTAGGGAGTAAAGGGGAAAGGGAGAGAGTGAGGGAGAAGACAGAAACTAATCATCCTGGGAAAATCGTCCTGGTAGATCTGTGACTGGTGATGCTGTGGGAAGAAGACATGTTACCAAATAAGAAAATACTCTTTCCAAAAACTTGCTGTGTGGGGAAAATAGAAGTTCTAAAGAGGAAAACCATACAGTTCAGGGAAAACAATCATTTTACCAAGATGAAAGATAAGCAAATAACTTCAGTGAATTTGACTTCATTTTGGCCAGTAAGTAGCCAAGCATCTTGTAGCCAACTGGAATTAAACATAACTTTACGGAAAACAGTTCAAACACATCAAAACTAATTTATATGTGGGATTTTTCTCCTCACCTCTGCCCAACTAATGCATCCCACTGCATTTTCACAAAAGCAACCATTTTTCCCCGTGCTGGCCAGTGGTGCACGATGCTTCTGTAGTCAGGACCATCTCACCCCAGCATATAACAGCACTGGTGACCTCTGAGAACTTAAAGTGGCCTGAGGCCCAGCACTGGCCCTGCTGGCAATGCATCACTCAGCAAAACGCAAGGGGTCTGATCTCTCAGTCAACCTTTCCTCAGAAAAACTGCGTAACAGACAACTCCAAGGAATTTTTCCCCGTGGTCAGGAAAACAACTCTTCAAGGGGCAAGGAAAGCACTGCTTCACAGGTCCTTTTAAGGAATTTGTATGATGCCATGTCTCGGCCTTCTGGGTAATGCTGGACTTGCAGTCTGACAGAACACAAAACCAGCATTGCGGATGACACGGATGCCTATCCCCTGAGCGCAGGATGTAGAGAGAAGCCTATCACAAAGCCTCAGAAATATTATTAAATTTTTCTACCTTGTATTTCATTTCAGCACCCTCCGTCTTCCACAGAACCTGTATGGCATTTAACATTCTGCCTGCAGTTGCGGTTCTTTAGTGCCACAGAGAGGAATCACTGAACCACTTGGCCCGCTAGCTCTCTCCCTTTGCCCACGCAGTTCTCGTTCCCTTCTCCCAGACATCTGCTCCCAATCCCTGCTCCATGACATCTTTCCTGAACTCTGCCTGGAATAATTCTCCTATATTCTCTTAATTCCTTCTTCTACTGGATTGCATATCAATTTATGTAGGAATCCTTTATAGCTTCAAATTTTATCCTATGTATTCATGCACCTTTAGTGAAGAGCTACTGGAATCCATATAGTCACATTTAAAATAATTTATTTATACTTTGAATTTCTCTCATCAGAGAAACCATTGATGCAAATGTATCTGATTTCTTTCACGTAACATTGTTTGCAAGGTACATCCATCTCCCTATAAAAAGTTCAAATCCAGGCTAGGGAGATAGCTCAATAGTCTAAGCACCTGCCTGATAAGTGCAAAGACCTGGGTTCAATTACCAGTACCACATGCCATGCAGGCCCTGCACCATGCTGGCCACAGAAACCATGTCCAGTGGCACATGCCCATAATCCTAGCCCTGGGGAGGCTGAGACACAAGGATCACTCCAAATCTGAGCTGCATAGTGAGACCCTGTACCAAATCAATCATTCAGTCAGTCAATCTGAAAAGAAAAGTTCATATCCATCTTTGTTTATAGCAGACTAATAATACTCCATTATGTAAAAATACGATATTTCTTTATGCATTCACATGTTGATGGATATACGGGTCAATTCCAAGATTTACCCTTTGTGAATGGTGCTGTTATAAACATGTACATGCTTATAACATGTATGCATGTATTGCTGTAACATGAAATTAGCTCTTGGAAAATAACTAGAGAAGGAATAGTGGGGTTGAATGGGAGGGGACATTTTAAAAAAGATTTAAGGTGTTTCATGTAAATATACCAAATATCCACAATGAAAATCATCATTACATATTGCAAACATGTACTGATAAATAAATTAAAATTAGGTGGCATGAAAAATCTGCCTTACATTAAGGTTCTATTGAGAATACAAAAACAATTACATAATGCTCTACTTGGAATTGAACAGAAGGGTGATCTGCCATTGAGTTATACCCCCACATTTTTATTTTACTTTGACCCATTGTCACCTCTAAGTTGCCAGGTTTCACTCAAACTTGCACTGCTCCTGTCTCAGTTTCCTGAGCAGTAGGTTTATAAACATGTTCTACCATACCTGGCTCAAGTACGTATGCTTTTGATGCTCAGTTAAACAGATGGGTCTGTAGGACATCATGCTGGACATAGCAAACAATGGATTTGGCATTCAAAAATCTAATTCAACTCTTAACACCTGAGAATTGTGAGCCAATTAACTTCTCAGTGTCTCAGTTACCTCACTTTAGAATAAAACTGTTACTATCTATTTTGTGGGTTTCTAGAGCAGATTTGATAATATAATATATGCAAAGTTTTCTTACTCTAAATGGTGATACTTAAATGCATACCGAACTGAAGGAGGTCTGTGTGAAGTTATGAAGATGACAGATGTAGACTTAAAAGAAGATTAAGAGGCAAAAGAAACTACATAAATTTTGCCTCAAAAAACTAAATAAATAAATACAGAAATTACCAGATCAAAATTAGAATGTAAAAACTCTAAAAAGAAAATAAATAGCCCTAGTAGTATTATTTTTAGGTGGCTACTATGCACCTAGTAAATAATTTCATTGTATTACCTCTTACTCTCTAAAGCCAATCTCTGAATAGCCTTACTATCCATATACCAAATTAAAGCATAAGAAGGCAAGGAACAGTGTTAATAAATGACTGGGCCAAGAATGAAGCTTAACAGCATAAGTATCTGCCAGGCAATTGCAAGGTCCCCAGCTCAGCCTCCAGTATCAAAAAATAAAAATCTAGATCTGTTCATTTAATGATCAGAATACTGACCATAAATCACAAGTTATATTTTTGACATGTGTGGGAATGTTTGAAAGCACATAAGGACATACTACAATAATTACAAGTCTAAATTATTACAGTTTACATTTTTATGTTTGCCTAATTTATTGGAATCAAGTGGAAGCTAAGAAATTATTTAGTAAAAAAAAAATGAATTTTGGACCCAGGTAAATGTTCAACTGAAGATAATTGCTTATAGTTTGGGGAAATTCAAACATTCCAATACTTCTTACTTTTCAAACTACTAAAGAATGGCTTTTTTGCAGATTGCATGATGTTTTTCCTGAAGATGAGAACACTGGAAAAATCTCATTTTCTAAAAGTTGATGTGACTTCTGAGTGTGGTTAAAAGTCACTCAGAGCCAGTATGGAAAAGTAAAGGTCTGAGGTCATGCAGTTGAGAGGCGTTCTGAGATGTAGCCTCGTCCTATGGAGAACTTAGATAAACTGGTTGTGGTAAATATTCTTCTATTACCATGTTTGATGGCATGCACTGTGGAATACACCCTCACTATCCATTAAAAATTGGATTTGGAGCCTCCACAGACGCCAAAATCTACATCCTCTCAGATTAGATGGCATAGTATTTGCACATAATCCACACATCTTGCCCTGTATGCTCCCAACATTATTTATAATAAGTAACACAATAGAAGTACAATGTAAATAGTGATTGCAGTGTATTGTGTAAAGAATAATGATAAGGAAAATGTTTGTACATCTTCAGCATAGAAACAAATAAATACTTTGATCCATGTTTGGCTGAATTCTTCGATGGGAAAGTCTCAGACACAAAAAGGATAACTGTCTTCAATTGCTTAATAGATTGGATTGATGCAAAAGCATTCCATAGAAAGGCTGTAATTTACCTCCACCCTTACTTTCTATCACCTTGGAGAAGCTACATAATCAACACCATGTAGAATCACTAATGGGATGTATCCCAGGATACCACCTTCATCTGTCATTGAGAACTTTAACAAGCGGCATTTGCAGAGTGATTTATCATTTCAGTGTTCTCTGCCATTAGTTAACTTCACAGAGCCTCTCAGGTACAATAGCTGATGGTCTTACTTCTTATAGTCCTTTCTACCTCGCAAGAACATTTTTGTCACACACACACACACACACACACACACACACACACACACTTTGGCCACATTAGCCATATTTTGCAAGTTCAGTAATTATTTTCACATTCTTTTGCATTTTTGTAATCCCCATTGACTTTTATTACATATTTATGCTGTTTTTAACTTGAGGTGAAGGGGTTTTTTTGTAGGGTTTTTTTTTTTCATTTTCTTTTTTGTTTTTGCATTTTAGGGAAGGATCTGCAGAGTATTCAGGGTCTCACTACTAGATCGGACTCACAGCGATACACCTGTTTACACCTCCCAAGAACTGGGATTACAGGTGCACACCACCACACCCAGTTTCAATTGCCATCTCAGGGGACTCCAGGGGCAGGGCCAGCACTGCAGGCCCAGGGATCAAATCCCTGGCCCCTGTACCTTCTTGCAGGTGCTTTAATCTGCTGAGCTCTTTTGCCGGTCCTTGATTTCAAGTTTTAAATATAATATCATTCATGTTCAGAAAAATCTCTTTGACTTCTTAAAAACATTAATATCCACCCCATAAAACTATACTAGAAGCAATGAGACAAAAGACAGAATTTACAATTCCAAATTGAAGTAAAAAAGCTTAAATTAGCAGCAACTTCCAGAAGCAATTTCAAAAACACAAAAACCAGGCAAAATCATCTGTCAATTTTATATGGCATTGTAAATTGTAGTCTTGTACAGCAATTTGCATCCAAATATGGTATATGTGCTTTTGTACATGACATACAGACATACAAATAAAGGTAATCTTTAATGTCAGTCCCCAGTGTTCCATATTCTTAGGGATGCTCAGCATGGGTCCCTCCTGTGACACAGCACACAAATTTTCTTTGAAGGCATTGCTGACATGCAATTGCTTGTAGCTGAATGGTGGACATGTTCTGCTGTCATCTTATCTCAAAAATGGTATAGTACATGGCAATATAAATAAAATAGTTTTGAGAGCATTCACATCATTTTGAATGCCCCCAAATGGAACACAGGTCAAGAAATGTCATGAGTAATGGGCAAAAGTATGGACAGTTCACTAAAAAGGGGGAGAGGAACACTTTAAACACAGTGTCTCAGTTACTCTTCTCTCATTGCTGAGACAAAATACCCAGCAGCCCAAATTAAGGAAGGAAAAGTTTACTTAGCTCACAGTTAGTGGAAGTTTCAGTCCTTACTCGGCTGGCTTCAAGGCAAGGTGGCACACGGATGATGGCAGCCATTCATGGTGGAGGAAAACAGCAAAAAGCCAAAAAGGGAGGTGCAGGGCCTGAGGCTGATGGCAAGCCTCTCTCCCTTCCTTCCATTGTATTCAGGCTCTCCACCCCAGGGTGGGTGTAGCACTCCACCCTATAATCCCAGTCTTGGATCATTAATTAATCGCAACCTCTAGATGCCTGCCCCAAAGACTACTTGAAGCTTCTGGGGAACAACTAGACACAAACCATAACACGAACAAAAGGATACTCACCACCACAAGAAAACAAATAAGATAAATACAATTTAGAAGTATCTTAAAGGGACCTTTTAAACTATCAGAGTGGCAAAAATATCCAAATTTTAAAACAAACTTCAAAGTAGCAGAGAAACAGGTGCTCTCACATATTGCTTGTGCAAACGCAGATGGCACACAACTCTCTGGGAAGGGAATTTGGCAGTATTTATAAGAATTACATATGCATTTCTCCTCTGATAAACAATTCAGCTTCTGGAGAAATATATTTAGCATGCATATCCAACTATTCAAAATAATGCATGTACAAAGATGTTAACCTTAGGATTATTAGAAATATTAAAAGATCAGAAACCATCCATGTGTCCTCCCAGAGGTATTTAATAAACTTGAAATATCCACAATATTCTTCAGAGAAGTATTATTCATTAGGTCTATTTATTATGGAAGCCTAGAAGCACAAATAATTTAGCAGCAATAAATACCATCATATTCTAGAAATGCCTTCTCTAAATACTACTCTCAGTGATAAAATAATAAGCCTTCCTTAAAGAAGTGGCCATTCATGACTAGACTGTTTTAAAAGCAAGTGCTTAAAGAAATAGTCATTCATTACTAGATTTTTAATAGCAAGTGCATAAAAATAAACTCAGGAAATGTTTTATGTCAGAGAGTATGGAAATCATACTATGTCAAAAGAACACATGCTTTGGCACAGTTACTCAGAAAAGAAGAGGGATATTTAAAAAACTAAAGATATTAAAACACAATGACACATGAATTTAATTTGTCCCGCAATTCTAGAGAAGATGGACCTGTTCACACTTAGGCAAGGAAGATGGCCACATCCATGTTCATGAGCAAAAGTAAAATCTTACTGAGTGCTTCTATTTCTGAAGTGAATTGTCCAAAGTATTACTGTACATGACTTCTCATAGTTAAAGCAACAAACAAACTCATAGTTATATATTATAGGTTCTATAATCTGATTATCAGGGTTCTATATCATGATTCTGAGTATTGACAAAACACTAAATTATGTTTTCCTTTAGCTACATTAGTGTGACTAACAGGTAAGGATTATTCATTTTCTACTTTTCTACTAAGGGAAATGAAAAGGGAAACTGGAGGTCTATGGTAAGATCTCATTATGACTTTGTTGTTAATGTGGAAAAGAAAGCAAAAAACATCTTTCATTATGACATACAAATAAGAGGTAGAAGCAAGTGGATTCTCAAAATGGGGTTTAAAAAGCAGTTTGCTGGTTTTATCTGCTGTCAAAAGATGAAAATCAAAAACAAGTTGCTACTTTTCCTGCGTTCCTGCTTCTCTGAGGCCTGCACATCTGCATTCCCCATCCTTTAATTCGATTTAGTTTAAGTAGACTTTTGTTACTGATAGAGGAAGAGAAATAATGTAAAGTCTGGGTTTCACTCTACAAAAAAAAGAACAAAGAGTAGAAACTTTTAGGTGGTGGAGAGGTTCAGCAGAACTCTGCCTGCCTAGAGGCACTTAGAATGGAAAGATCAAAAGTGGAACATGAGTCTATTATAAAAGCCTGGCTGAGAGCACGAAAGCTCAGTGTAGAGTCACATAAATTTAAGTATGGTTTGGAGTTGTAGTGAACAACCTTAGGAAACTAGATGTGAAGGATCAGGAAAGAGTGCAATTAAGGAGGATTTCCAGTTTCATATCCATTTTGATGTTTAGACAGATCGTGGTGCCATTAATGAAATGAACAAGTCTGAGGAAAGTCTAGATGATTGCTTTCTAATTTTTATGACAAGTCACATGTGACTTGCCTGCAATTCAGCCAGACAAAGCTGTTAGGTAGACACTTAAATGTGTGATTTAACAACTCAGAAAGTTCTAGGGTAGAACTGTAACGTTGGATGTTGTCAACAAGTCAGACATATTTAAAATCAAGTGAATGGGAGAATGGGAATACCATTAGAAAACAGGAATAGTAGAAACTGATCAGCAGGCCATGAAAGCTCGTTGCTGATCTGTTGGTGAGGCTTGTTAGTGGAGATAAAAAAAAAAAAATATGAGCCCAGGTCATTAATGCATGAACAGAGATAATAGAGAATTTGGGTGAAAACACAATATAGTAGATTAATTTTCAGTATTGTGTGTCTGGGAAGCATGTTTAGCTTGATTAGAAGGATAACCTTTTGACTGGAGGACTGTCTGTTTGGAATATTTTTCCCAGTTTTCATCAGTACATTTTACAGTTTAAAACAATTCCTTTCTTTGTAGGATAATGGCGAGCATACAGAGCAAATCTTAGTTCCTTTTGTCTTCCTCTTCTCTTCCCGCTTCCCCATCCCTTGGTCCCCTTCCTTTTTGCTACATATCTATCTTTCTCTTTCATATTAGCTATCTTGTACTTTGTTCTTTATGTTTTAAGGTTCTCTTATAAGAGAGACTATGCAATATTTAAATTTGTGTGTCTGATTTATTTCACTTAACATTATGATCTTAATGTGCATCCATTTCCTACAAACAACTCAAGTTTATCTTGTATGGAAGAGTAATGCACTGTTGTATATAAATGCCATATTTTATTTATCCAGTCATCCATCTGTGGATGGATACATAGGCTGCTTTCAAGACTCTGCTATTATGAATTGTGCTGCTATAAATAGGGCTGCTAGAGAAACAGCATTCTCAGGGAAGCTCTGCCATTAAAGGCAGGAGGCACCAACAGTTGCAGAAGTCCTGACAACAGAAGTCTACAGGTCATGGGACAGGACAGTGGAACGGACCAAATCAAGTACTTTCACAGTTGTTTTGTTTAGCACAATGCCAGTTGTCCCTTTACTTTCTAATGGCATCCGGACATTAAGCAATCAGTTAATTAAATAGTGGTAGGAAATATGGTGTAATTGGTCCATAAAATATCTGAGTGGACAACAGTGTCATGTTTCTAATCTTTTGTGCCCCTTCTTAGTTTCCTTTGTAAAGTCCCCTGTCATTTCTCATGTAAGTGTTAAGGCTTTACCCCAAGATATATATGACATTTTGTAGAACATGAACATTATAGGCTTAAAATAAAGGCCTTTGAACTCTAAATGTCAATACACTACATGAAAATAGCAAAATGAATAAAGTACATTTGAAGACTATTCATTACCGCAAAAAATTAAGTTCTTTAGCCAACTTTGGTATTATCCTTTTCACACTTGTAAACCGGAGCAGTAATGCCAACCTCAACAAGTTCTTTGGAAGACAAAATCAAGCAAAATATACTACACACATTTCTTAGGCCCAGTTAAGGAACAATATGATTTATAAAATTCTCTTGTCAACCAAGACAGCCATCTATGGAGGTAAAGAGAAAGAAAACCAGATGATTAGATAAACTCTAAGTCAGAATGTCTTGTATTATCACAAGCATTCCACTAGCAGATTGTGAAGATTAAAGTAGGTCTCACCATTTTGCACTATAAAGAAGATACCACTCATTCTATTCATAATCTCATAAGCAACAGTAATTAGTGCTCGAGCTAGAGGACTCGAAAGCACGATGTATCACATTCAACTCGTCCTGAATTCATCCCATAACTGAGGCGACTGTCTGTATTTGTTAGAGGGCTTTATACAGAGGAAAATTAATTCATCCTACCTTTCATAACAGAGGTGGTTCTGGAGAGAGACTGAACGCAGGCTTCCACCTTACACAGAATCTGGGAAATAGAGACCCTAGTTTCCTGGATTATATTTTAGAGACAGCTCCTATGTACCTGAGAAACCCTTTCTTGTCCTAACAGTAAAGAGGTTATAAAGAGGCAATTTTTGCTTCTAAAAAGAACCATATGCACTTCAAAGAGATAGGAAGGTGCTATGTTACACATTTTTAAAGGAAATATTCTAAGATAAGGGAGGAAGAAAAGTTTGTTTTCCTCAGTGTCTTATTTTTAATAGTATTTGCCCTTTCCAAGATTCATAATAATCTCCACCATTACCCTTATCATGATTCTCATCAAAATCCTGGTTTAAAAAATGAAGAGACTTTATTCAGAAAGAAAGGTAAAGAAGAAACCTTTGCAGAGGTTTTAAGGGAAGTTGGGCATTAAGGAGGCATGTCTGATGGAGCCTGAAGAAAATATCTTGCCAGGTGAAAAATCGACAGACACTCAGGAGAAGGCCAAGCCACACATTTTGCATTTAGTGCTTATTCAGGTTGTGCACAAAAGAATCCTGACTAATAAACTGGCAAGTCAAAGCAAAGATTAAGAAATGGATAATTGTAAACCCTTCATGGGTGGCAATTATGACAGTCTTGACAAAAAAGAAAGTGCCAAACACTCTTGTACAACAAATTCATACTCTCATACATCCAGTTCTTTGGATCATTGGAGACATTAAATACTAGAACTGAGCATTCCTTTGCTAGTGTATTCATTATGAAATCCTGGTACATTTATTTAGGCTGATAAGGTTTGAACAAATATGAAATAAATTTTCTTCTCAGAACATGTTTGCATGAAAAAAATGTCATTTAATGCACTAACGAATGGGAAAGAGAGTTTGTTTGCTTGATCTGTTTTTGTTTTGGCTTTTTAAAAGATGGTTTTTCTACATCACCCATACTGGCATCCCATATGTTCTGAAGGGAGAGAGTAGGAAGGCTGTGTGCAGAGCTGAAGCTGTTGGAGCAGGCTCTGCTGTTTCTTTTCAGCCACCATGGCTCACTCTAACATTGGGCAACATGATTTAATCATACTTAATGACTAATACACTCAGGGACTTTATAAGATGCCTTTCCAGTTGTCACACTTTAAAAATTATGATTTCCACAGCAATGTCGATTTGCACAATCCTTAAATTTTCCTTTGTGCTTACCCCTTGAAGGGTACATTAATAAAAGTTGATAGGGTAGGGCCAGCCAAATAGCTCAGTAGATTAAAGCACCTGCAAGCAGGTGCAGGGGCCCAGGGTTTGATCATCCAGGGTGCACTGAGACAGCAGTTGAGACTGGGTGTGGTACCTGTAATCTCAGCTCTTGAAAAGCTGTAAATAGGTGGATCACTAGAAGTCTAATCTAGTAGTGAGTCCCTGAACATCCTGTAGACCCTTCCCTAAAATAAAAAAAATTAAAAAAAGCTGGTAGGATAAAACTAAGCCAGTGTCATGCTTTATGTGTAGATGTCCCCTGGAAGCCCCAAGAATGTCTGCATGAGGTACAGAGGGAAATTTAAAATACTAAAAGAGATACATTCAATTAAAATCTCAAATAGATTGATATAAGAAAATACCTTTTCAATTCTCTGGAAGAGGTTTTGCATAGATCCTTCAACATTCAATAGACCATTGTCATGTATTATTCAGGAGTTTTGGTTAGAATAGTGATAGCAAAAGACTTAAAATTTCACTACTTGCCAGGCATGGCTTTTAATGTTTTGACTTTATTAATTGATTTAACTTTCACAAAACCACATAAAGCATTCTAAAATTTTGGCAGCCACACATGATAAAGTTCTTTATGCTTAAAATTCCACAAGTGGAAATAAATATTTCAATCCTTAACTGGAGTGTTTTCAAATTAAAGTCAAAATTCTCCTAGAGGAAATGGCATGATTAGGTCTTGGTATTGTAAGTTAGTATAAAGGAATTCATCACAACTTTCTTAAGAGTTGATTTTGATTAAGAAAATATGATTTAGAAAATATATTCCTTGTTGTAGAAGAAAGGAAAAGAGCAAGAAGAAAGACCCCTACCAGCTGCACATGCTCATGAAAGCAGTCCATATATGACACAGTTTACCACAGTTCAATTTTTTCTTTTACCAGGAATACCACTCACAGTCATATGCTTGCCAGTCAAGTATTGTGCCACTAAGCTATACAGTTACCCCCCAGCCAAAATTCTTTGAAAAACTTCTTTGACAAATTATAAAACTTAGTAAAACAGTGATAATATATTTCAAAATAATTATAAAGCAACATCTTATCCTTTTAAAAAATGAGTTTGGGGGCAATGTTATTATTTCATTGTTGGAAATGTAATTTCCAAGGAAATTACAGAGAGCATACAAAATTCCTTATTCTCAAAATCATGCCACTCTGACACTACATTGTCTATTCAACTTTGGTTTAATTTTTACTTTTTATTTATTTATTTATTTATTTGTATTTTAAGGAAAGGTCTACAGGGTGTTCAGGATCTCACAACTAGATCAGACTCCTAGTGATCAGTCTGTTTACATCTTCCCAAGAGCTGAGATCACAGGTGTACACCACCACATCCAGTCTCAATTGCCATCTCAGAGCTACAGGGGCTGGGTTGGCATGGCAGGATCAGAGATTGAACCCCTGGCCTTTGTTCCTGGTTGCAGGCACTTTAATCTTCTGAGCTATTTGGATGGCCCAGAGGTTAAGAAGGATATTTATTTTGGGGTAGGGGGAGGCTCAGGCTGCCTTAAGGCTGGGTCTGGTAAGGCATGTGGAGCTACGGATCAAACCACAGTCCCCTGCACCTGACTGCATTCGCATGAGCAGAACTTTAAACAACTGAGCTAACCAGCAGGCCCCTCACCTTTTAAAAGTGCCTTAAAAATAAGTAAAGAACCATGCAAAATAGTCCTCTGTTATGTAAATTTTCTAAGCTTTTTACATTTTATTTATTTTTTTGTTTATTTGATACAAGGTCTTGTTATACAGCTCAGGTTCGTAGTGATCCTCCTGTCTCAGCCTCCCCAGCAGTGAAATTATAGCCTTGTGCCACCAACGCCATTTCAGTGGAAAGCATGACAGCGTGGCATTTTGTACCACGGACCAAACTCAGGTCCTTGTACTTGCCAGGCAGATGCTTAGATCACTGAACTATCTCCCAGCCTCTCTAAGCTGTTTTCAAATGGGCTGTTATGGACTGAACTGAGTTCCCCTAAATTCATGTGTTTGCAGTATAACCTCCACTGCTTAGGAACATAACAGTATTGAGACGCAGAGTAGACCTAAGTCAGGTGCAGGTGAGGCCTTTATTATAAACCCTAGTCAAACATAACTGATGTCCATATAACAAGAGGCAGATGTCAATATGGATAATATGAATTCACAGGGCAAAGAGGAGAAGATGGCCATCCATAAGTCAAAGAGAAGACAAGCGTGGACATTTCCTCAGAGCCTGCTGAAGAATCCAGTCCTGCCCACATGGCAGCCTCTAAAAATGAGAGATGGTGAATTCCTTTTGCTTAAGATACCCAGACTGTGCTACCTTCTTATACAGCCTTCGCAGAGCTATAGAAGAGCTGAGAAAATCTCAGGCTAAGTGGTAATTCTGTCAAATACCTGGTGCTTCATTGGGACAGCATCTGCTTAAAAGTCTAAGACAAATATTAAATATGTGGGATACCAAGGTACAGGGAAGAATTTATTATAAATGCCCCATATAGATGCTAAAACAAGAAAACTAAATATTCAGTGATAAGCCCGCATGGTATATATTTTCCTTATACACCAGATATATTTTTTTCCTCAAAACTGAAAGGAATTTTTTCCATCAGACCATCAGATGACAACTAATGGTTACACTGCATGCACAAAAACGATGCCATTTCATGCCACTTCTAAATATGCTACTGGTAACTAAAACCAAATAATACAAATTTTCTATTTACTTCTGTGTGTGCTTTTAAATGTATTATTCATGTCAGAATCCTTAAATTGAGATTGAAGTGAATCATCTGCAATGCATAATACAACAGACAAGAGAGCTCTGGGCCTGGGCCTTAGTGGAAGAATATGGATTAGGGAAAGGCTGTTGTTTGATGATGTGTGGGCACAAACAAATGTATTTGTATTCTGCCCTTTGAAAACATTCCTTGTATATACATATTTTTCATGCCTTACAGCTCAAGAGCCAGTAATTATCTCATTTAAAGGAACTGCTAACCGTTTCAGGAGACTGTTGAATATAATATCTGAAAATGATTTCGGAGTGTGAAAACATTTTATACACTTTGCAAATCAAATGTATTCGGCTGGAAGGGACTAGCTTGTGCTGCTGGCTCTGTTTTGCATGTTTTTTAATACTGAAGAGTTACATGGTTTCATCCTTAGTTTCTCTGATATGATGCAGGTGCAATTACACTGACGCACCTCAGAAAGTATCCTCGTGTAATGTGATGCACATTTTGAAGTTTGTCTCACCACAGGATATTTTTGGCTAATGGCAGGATAGTTAAGAAAATTAATGGGTGTTTGCCTTAAATGTTATTTTTTTCAACTTCCAGTTATACCTAGAATTCAGGAACACAGAAAGTTCACTCTGAATTGATTGAAAAAGAAAAAGAAACAGTAAAATTGCAAAAGTTTCTAATAAATTGGGCCTGAAGCTAGTTTTAAGGAAGAGACCTCATTAGCTCATTTTGCTGACAAAGAAAAATGCAAACGGGAAACTCCCTAGAGGTCTGCATAGGCAGCAGCCAGAGGCCTGCCTTTCTGCTACCAAGCCCCCTGGTGGCTTAGGGCTTCTCACCAGCCCCTCATGCTGTGCCCTTACCCAGCTGTTGTTCCTAAATAGCACTATTTTTAAAAAATGCAATTCTGTATGAAACAGTGGTAAGCGATGGAAAGGACAAGCCACAATATTCCCCACAGATAAATAATATTTACACAATAAATAACAGGTAAAGAAATGATATACAAAATAAAAAAAAAAAAAAAACCCTTAAGTCTCAAGAAGAAAATGAACAACCCAATTTTTTTTTCCATTTGCGTATTTGGTTCAGGATCTCACTATGCAGATCAGACTCACGGTGATCCTCCTGTTTTCAGCCTCACCAGCGCTGGGATGACAGGCATACGTCACCACACCCTGACTCGGTTGCAGGCTCAGTGCACACCAGTGGAGGGAGGGACAGCACAGCAAGAGGGAGAAAATCTCAATGTAACTTGCACAAGGATCTGCATATATACCTTAGCAAAGAAGATGTGCAGATGATAAATGAGCATATTAAGCATTTTCGATATTTAACATAACAATGAATTGTTAATGTATTGGGCTGGCTAAAAATTAAAACAGTGATAAAACCAAATGCTGACAAGGATATGGAGCAATAGAAACTCATTCATGGCTGGAAGAACTGTAAAATAATGCAAAAATTTGAGCATAATTCAGCAGTCTTTTACAAAAATGAAACATATTTCATCCACACAATCTAGCAATCATGATTCTTGGTATTGTCCACAATTGCTGAAAATTTATGTTCTCACAAAATGTGCACTGAACCTTTTTATCAACTTTATTCATTATCACAATTATGAAACAACCTGAATTGTCTTTAGTAGGTCCATGGATAGACTGTAGTTCATCTAATCACATCTATGATGAATATATTCCACTCTAAAAAGAAACAAGTCATTATGCTACCAAGAGACATAGAAGAAATTGAAATGTGCTTTGCTAGGTGAAAGTAGTCAGTCTGGAGAGGACACACGCTGTGTGTTTCCATTGCATGACATTCTTGAATAGGCAAAGCTATGGAGTATGCAGTACAATAAACATGTGGATTTCCAAGGATATAAAGGGAGCAGATGAGGGATAAATATGTGGAATAAAGAGAATTTGGAAGACAGTAAAAGTTTCATTAATATTCTACATGCTGTGGTTTGTGTCTAGGTGCTCCCCCCAAAGCCTCTTGCAGTCATGCGATAGCTTCTAGAATTTGTGATTAATTCGTGTCCAGTGCTGAGACCTGCAGTGGGTAATCTGCATACAAATACAAGGCAGGGAAAGAGGCTTGCTAGGTGCTGAAGCTACTGCTCCTTCCCTTTGCTCTTGGCTGGTTTTTTTTTTTTTTTTTTTTTTTTTTTTTTTTTTTTGTCTTTTTGAGACAGGGTCTCACTGTATAGTTCAGGCTGGCCTTAAGGTCACTTTGTAGCTCAGGCTGGTCTCGAACTCACAACAATCCTCCTGCCTCAGCCTCCCTAGTGCTGGGATTACAGGCATGCGCCACCACGCCCGGCTTTTTTTTTTTTTTTTTTTTTGGCTGTTTTTTTGCTTCCATGAGTTGCTGCCCTGCTCCATGTGCCACTCTGCCTTGGAGTCAGCCGAGTATGGACTGAAACCTCCACTAACAGTGAGCTAAATAAACCTTTCTTTCCTTATTTTGGATGTCAGCAAGGAGAGAAAGTAACTGAGGCACTGCATGGTATTGCAATGATGAGTATGTGTTACAGAACATAGGGCACAGACCTAATGGCTTTTGGTAATAAGATAGTATCACTATCTGTTCATTACCTGTAACAAATTTACATTTATGCAAAATTTAATAGAGGACACTAGAGGAGATAAACAGGTATGTGATCACTGCCCATACTTTGTGTGCAATTTTTCTGTAAGGATAAAACTGGTCAAAAATAAAATACATTAATGTAGACCAAAACTTTGAAAGAATGCTGAAAGTAAGGGTCATGTTCTTTGCATCCAGTCAAGCAAATCCTGGTATGTTCTGTGTCTAGAGTCTTACCCATTTTTATTTAATAGGCTTCAGCCCTCATGGCATTAAAAAAATGAGAAAATATTGTTTTTGCAGCCATTTTTTTTTTAGGGTTTGTTTGTTTGTTTCTTTGTTTTTGTGCAGGCTCTCACTACTCAGCCCTGACTCATAGCAATCCTCCTGATTTCTGCCTCCTTAGTGCTGGGTTAGAGGCACAGGCCATCATGCCCGGACTCCATCACAGGCCTAACATGCTTGAAGGTGGGGCCGGTGTAGCATGAGGGACCAGGGCTAGAACCCGGGCCCCAGTGTTTATGTAAGCAAGCGCTTAGTCTGCTGAGCTATACCACCGGCCCAGCAGCCATTTTTTTTTTTTGGTCTGGTCCAGTTTCTTTCTTTGTATATTGATAGGAAATAATGTGGAACAAAATCTACTAAAGTATGCACAGAAAAAGAAAATATCTTTAGTTACAGTAAATTCTTTATGAGCAGAAGCAGCAGAAAAGATAGGGGAAAGAAAAGAATTTTAGACAACTTCTGTACACTAGTATCTTATTTACTCAGATATTTTTTCAAATTTTGCAGTCTGAATATACAGACTTTTGGTGCTTGTCCTTAGTAAAGTTATCAATACGAATTCTTTTCCTATTTTTTTTTACTTTGTATTTTTCTTATTTTCCTTTGCAAATGTTCAACTCAATTAACCTCAAGAAGCAATACTTGATCAGCTATTTAATACAAAGCCTGATACTGGATATTTTAAATAATACAAAAGCAAGTAAAAATGTTTTTGCTCTAGTAGAATACAGTTTTACAGAAAGACAAATGTCACCTAATATATGTCATCTAATATAAAATAAGTTCATGGGGGGGCTTGTGGATTAGCTCAGCTGGAATATATCCTTAAATATTTAAGTTTAATCAGTAGTTATGGGAAAATAACTCATTTGACTTAAAAGGAAAACTATAACAAAGCCTCAAGTAAAATTATTGTTAATGTTAATTACTCTTTATCAAACAGTGAGTTTGATAAATTGTCAAGTTTGTTTAAAGTTTAATTGCCTACTTGGGCAAATCGGTCAAGCCCAGGGGACTTCAGTTTGATCCCCAGCCCCACATGCCTTACCAGATGTACCCTTATGACAGCCTGAGCCAGAAAAAAAAAAAATCCTTCTCAATTTTTAGGGCTGGCCAAATAGCTCAGCAGATTAAAGCACCTGCTTAGGCAGAGTGGAGCTGCTGGGGCTCAATCCCCGGCATGCCATGCCAGCCCCATCCCTGGAGGACGCTGAGCCAGAGACTGAGCCAGGGCGTGGTGGCACACACCTGTAATACCAGCGCTTGGAAAGCTGAACACAGGCAGATCACGACGAATCTGATCTATGGAGTGAGACCCTGTAGACCCTATAGACCTTTACTAAAATATAAAAATAATAATAATAAATGTTATAAGATATAATAAATAAGTTATACAGATAATAAATATGTTCTCTGATACAATATTTAGGGGTAAAGCAAAGTCATACCGGCACCAGCACACATATATGGGATACATGACAGAAGAATAAGGACGAAATGAGCAGGTGGTGTACAGGCCAGACAAATTTTCTTTCTAACAAAGTAATTAAAAGAGATAATTATATCCAGAATTAAGGAGGAAATAACAAACTGAAGTTTATTTACCACTGTATAATTCTATGAATGCGCAAATGAATTTACATCTTTATTTAAAACTAAGTATGGGTGTATTTTTTTTATTGTTTTCAGTTGAATTTAATCACTAGGAGTGTCTAACATCATATTTTTTATGAGCAGAACATGGTTATTGGGGGAAAGAAAGCTCCTGTCCCACAGAGGGACAAAAGGGAGGCCCCAAGTAAGTGATACACAATTTATCAAACTCACTGTTTGATAAAGAGTAATTAACATTAGCAATAATTTTACTTGAGGCTTTGTTATAGTTTTCCTTTTAAGTCAAATGAGTTATTTCCCATAACTACTGATTAAACTTAAATATTTAAGGATATATTCCATAATTTTAGGCTCTTTAAGGTTGTCAAGTTTGTTTAAAGTATTTTCATTTTATTTTGTTATTTTATATTTTCTTACACATTACCAATTCATCTCAATATCATTCATCACAAATACATAGGAATCAGATTTGAAATAACGTTTTTCAATAATCATATTTTAATACCCTTTTTCTTTCCATACATTACATTTATTTATCCTATTTTCCACTTCCGCTTGTTTGTGCCAAGATTTTTTTTTTCCTTTAGAAAACCAGCTGTTAGACTGGGCATGGTGGAACATTCCTGTAATCCCAGCACTTGGGAGGCTGCAAACAGGAAGGATCACTAGCAGTCCATCTGTGTAGTGACACCCTGCAGACCATGCCTTAAATACAATAGAAAAGAAAGAAAGAAAAAAAAACAGCTCTTGGTTTAACTATGTGAGTTTTCTATTTCCATTAGCTATTTTCTGCTTCTCTCCCTATTTATTTCAATGTTCTTCTTACTTTGGATATTTTTTTTTCTATTTTGTCTTCAATTGAAAACTTAGTTTATTTCCTTTCACTTTTGCTTTTCAAAGCATTCTTGCAGATGCATAATTTCTTCTTAATATCAGTTTTATGATATTCTTCTTAATATCACCTTCTATGATTCCTGTAGTCTTATTACTGTCTCTTTTAAAAGCCTACAATAGTAAGTTTGATAAATTGTGTACAACTCTTTTTACACATGTTATTTAACTATAGTGCATAGGATCTATTTTTATTATGTCTGCTGTTGATTACAAGCTGATATCATAGTAGTCAGAGAATAATGATTGGATCATTGCTTTTTTGGAGAGTTAATGAGACAGTCCAAAGCTCAATGCCAGTGTCAATTCCCGTGGTTGTTCCTCTGTGCTTAATAAAGGCAGTCATCTTTTGTTGCATGGATGCTCAAGCACAACTGCACCACCAAAACCCACAGCATCCGTGCTTACTTTTTGCTTACGTGTTTTGTTTGTGGCCTGAGATTTTTAAATTTTAAATTTCTTACTTAATTGGATTCCATATTCTTGTATCTTTCTCAATTTGTCAGGTATTTCAGACTCACACTATGCACAAACTCTCATGACTTCTATACTTGTGTTTTGGATTTGTTTCTATTAATATGAAGTATCTCTCTGAGTTGCATCTAAATATTTTAATATCAAATTCTGTGACGTACAATATGAAAATTTGATTATATAGTATAAACACTAACTCTTACTTTCAATAAACTGATAAAATTAGTAGTATAATTATCTTAGCTGTACATTTTTTTTTTCCTTCTTTCTTTTCCCCTTTCCCTTCTCCCAGTTGTTCTTTCCTTTTGAATAGTTTCTTTCCCTTTTTAAATATCTATTGCACCTTTGGCTCTTATTTACTCTTTCAGTTTCTTATACTACGGAAAGATAAGTCAAAATTGCCTGTGTAAATACCACATTGTTTGTATCTTTTAAGTGTTTGGATAAAATTGTTTTTCTTCCTTTTCTCTCTCTTTTTCTCATTCGTGGCTTCCCTCCCTCTTCCGCTCGTTCAGACTTCTTTTGCTTTCCATAAAATAATATAAAGTACTACACATACCAAATTGTACTACAGAGAAAATGAAAATTAAGTTAGTTTTCTTTCTGATTAATAAAAACGTCTCTCTGGAGTAAAATATTCTTCTAGAATTCTACATTATGAATCTATATCATTATACTTGCCAAAACACTGTGATTTTAAGAGTGGTAGCTATGATTGCAAGACCTCTTCTGAAATAAAGAGCAGTACTCTTGTATATATTCTATTCTGGTGAAATCTCAAATTTTACAATTGTTCAACCTGTGTAAAGAAACCATTTTTAACATTGTGAATCGAAAGTAAGCATGTACGACAAGAGAACGCTGACTTTTTTTTAATTCCAACTTTCTTTTTTAAAAAAATAAGGAGAAAAGAATGAAAATGTCAGCAAACAAGGGACGGAAATCCCCCAGGCCGGGGTTGCAGGCTGCGCGGTTAGGCGCAAGTGTCCTTTCGAGGGGGTTTGCTGCCCCCTGTTGGTCATTGCTGTAAGACGAGGAAGAAAAAGGAAAATCATATGGAGGCAAAAGTGCGAGGATGGAATATAAAATATTTCACAAGACAATTTATGCGCCGTATAACGCAATCCCTGCAGGGGAGTGCGTGAGGCTGAGGCGCCCCACGGCGCACCCGGTCCTGAATGTGAATGAAGCGTCCGCCGTGTGCGGACCGCGCCGCTCACTGCGCTTCCCTTCACGTCTGGCATATCCGCCGCGCGCCGCCCAGCGCAGAAGGCGCTTCGCGCTGACAAAGGGGTAAGTCCCTGTGCAGGAAGGAGAGAGGAAAAGTCGCGGTTTTTAATAAAGCCAAAATCAAGAATTAGTACAGAAAGATAAAACATCAGAGAGAAGGCTAAACTACAAAACAAAGAGGAAAAAAAAAAAAAAAAAAAGCAGTTCACTAGAGTAATTAACAAGCGTCCTGCTCTGAGGAAGCCAGATGATTGAGACTGTCGCGCTGTTTTCCTGTCCCAAAGGACTTTCAGGTTCCCACGAGGCCTATTTGTGAGCATGGAATAGCTGAGATAATTTCCAAAGGTTTAGGTGCCTACAATAAATGTATATTACCTAAAATGATTTATGCATATATTTTTCTTCTGTGTAAGCAAAAAGCCTGTAAAATGGATCTTTTACGTTATATAATCTAAGCTTAAAAGTATTACTGCTTTGTTTACATGGCAAAGCTAAATGTGACAGTAACGACAGATGTGGTCTTATTTCCTAACTCTCTTACTAACTACTGCTATTGTCCTTACTGTACAGAAGAGTTCAACACAAACTGCTCGACAAAGCACAAAGTACTCTCCAAGCATAAGCTATTACAACAGTGAGAATGTAAATCTTGCCTTATATGAAAATTGAGAACATAATAGATGTGCATTTTTCTGCAAAGAAATGTTCACTGGATACTCTCTTCGTTGTCTACAATATACTCTACACTCAACTAAGCCTGGCATAATATGGCAGAAATTGACTTATCCGCAGGCACTGAGCTCGGTTACTGAGGGAAGAGTCCCTCCTGGGGTAGGTGTGGCCATGCCATGAGGTGGAACCATAGGTGGCCTAAACTTAGGGGACATGACTGAGGCATTCCAGGATATAGGCCACTAGCACGTTCCCTTCTGCTGGTCTGATTTCTGCACTTATTTCTAGAAAATGTTCTACCTGTACGTTTTAATCATGTATCTAACACAAATAACCTGGGGTCCACGGGACCCACAAGCTGTTCTTAAAAAAAAAACAAAAAAAAAAAAAACATCTATTTTAGCGAACTCTACTCAACCCAGGGCAGCATAAAACAAATACTCTGTAAAGGAATCTCTAGTAAATGTACCGATGATAACACTTGCATTGATTTATATATAAATCTCTTCCTCTACAGCTGTGGGCACTGTGGCTACTAACCAGAATGTATGAATTGCAAACCTTTATAAAAATAACAATATAAAATCAATAGTGTGAGAGCGTGGATGTGGAAGGAAGAATAGGTTGATTTCTTGATTTTTCATACATCAGTATAGGAGTCTAAATTTAATAGTCATCTGATTTTCATCTCCTCTTATGCTTTGCAGAATCTTTGTTCTAAGAACTTTGAAGATAGCAATATGCAATATAACAACCATTGTTAATTTCATGCCATCTTGAAATTCTGTATCATTTTTAATGTTTTCTTTAAATTGTTTTCTTTAAAAACATCTTACATGAGTTCAATCCCCAGTTCTGCCAAATAAATAAATAATAAAAATAAAAACACCTTCGCTCTCAACTTGTGAGGAATGTCTCAGGACATATTATATGTTACTGTGAAGGTATTTCCCCAAATTTCCTCTATTCCTACAAACACATGTGGAGAATCAAAGAAATTTATATTCATTGTTTAAGATTATATATTAACATCCATCTATTAGATATATAAACATTATATATCTGTGCTATACAGAAAACATTCCAATGAAAATTATAAAACAACAAAATTAGAACCTCAGAGGTTCTGAAATTTGTTTAACTTTTACAGTGCTTGTTTTCACCAAAAGGTAATTATTGATGAGTCATAGCTTCATCTTCAGGAAAAAATGCAGACTCTGGAATTAACCTTTACAGTATGTGATGTTGAACTGTCATGGATGCCTGGGTCTGACCTGATATGTACAATAAACATTAAAGATTAGTCACTGTCTCTGCAGTGATATTTTGCTTTATAGCCCTGACACTCAGATTTCAGGGGCTTGCTGCTTAATAACATTATCTACCAAATATGCAATTGACCTACTCTTACACAGGGGCCATGCTAATCTTCTCTGTATCGTTCCAATTTTAGTATATGTGCTGCCGAAGCGAGCACGACCTACTCTTTTTTAATCTGTTGCTTCTGGAGTGTAGGACTTTTAGAAATATCTCTATGATGATATCTGTATAGTTAGTTGAATATAATGGTGGTCAGGGAAGGGTTTTAACTAGGGAAAGGGCTTTATCTGCATAGCTGCATCATCACAGCTTCAGAAGATCATGTTCCTGCACTTGAAGCTGGAAGCAAGTACATAAAATGTTAGTTCCTTTCTTGGGAGATTCAACATATAAATAACTACTTGTGATCTGTCACTTCCTTCCTCATTCCTGCTCCTTTACATTTAACTGTCAATAGCACTCTATGTTTTATTTATTCTCTGTTGCCTGTCTTGGTTATGTGCACATTCATTGAATGACAGGACAACATTTTTTCACCACTGTGCTCCCAGAATCAAGAAATGTGACTGTCATGTACCAGAGTACATTAAATAGTTGTTGTATTAAAGCAAATACATGGAGTCACAAGCCATAATCATGTTATCTGGTGCAAAAATATATACTAGAAGGAATCTACTATTTCCAAAAGCAGTCATGACTCTAGCTATGTTGCTTTATGAACATCCTTAAATATATTACATGAAATTGTAGGTAACACTAAGGCTGGGTGGGGCTGGAGAGAAAGCTCTGCAGACTAAATTGCCTGCCTAGGCATGCTTAGGCAAGTGACCCTGGTTCAATCCCCAGTACTGCATGTCATGCCAGCCCCGCCCCCAGGGCAGGCTGAGGTAGCCAGAGTCCGGATGCAGTGGTACATGACTGCAATCCCAGCTGTGCAGAGGCTGAAAGAAAGAGGATCACCAAGAGTTTGAGCTCCACAGTGAGACCTTGCAACCACCAAATACATTTAAAAAAGAAAATCCTAAGGCTGGAGCCTTTTCTTGACTTCTATGTATGTCAAAATGGCTACAAAAAATTATGGCATATGCCAAGATATGCTCTATGGACACCTAGACAACCTGTTTTTATTGAGAAACAACTTTAAAACTTTGTACAGGGATCAGATAGATTTGAAAGCCTCATTTTAGAGTAAGGACACTATATAAAAGTATTAGTAGAGCCATCAGTCCTTCAAGGGAAATGATTTTGAAATGTTCCTTATTTGTTCCAAAACTCTGTTAGATATTTATGCCTTAAATTCAGATACTTCTTGTTCAAATTCCAGTGCCTCAAAGCACTGAATATGTAGACCTGCAAAAGTATGTACTCACTAAAACTTATCTCTAAAACTGTGTATAGGGATTTCTACCAGTCACCCATGCAAATTCTTCTCTGATTATGTTAGTTCATTAAATTACTTTTCTTTATCACCAAATGGAAAAGAGACACATAACTGACCGCTCCCATGAGCTACGAACATGAGTTGCTGTAGCAGCCAAGCAAGCTTCTTGCCAAGGCCAAGTTGAAAGAACCCTCAACAATCTGAGTCACTAATTATGCATTCCAAAGCTCTGTTCCAACAGACCCAAGCTACATATGCACTGAAAGAAGAGAAAAAACTTAGTGTATTAAGCAATGGAATTAGAGTATGATTTGTTACTGAGACATGATAAAATTGTTAACATTATTCAATATCTGTATATTTACAATAAATCAATATTTATGTTTGTAATAATAGCATCAACCATCAATATCATTAAGTAAATGTTTTGCACGTTTCATGAGTTTTTGGTTTATTATTACAATCACTGAAGTTAGTATGCACCATTCTTTTAAACGTAGCTCAGAAACATAGATGAAGTGGAAAGAAATGAGATTGTGGAGAAAACCTAAAGCAGAAAATAAAAATTAAGCTTGTGGCCACATTCATAGTGATTAAGTTAGAATGCAGAAAACAGTCTCTGCCTCCAAAATGTTAGTTTTAGTCAGCCGTTCATGAAGAACAAATTTCAAGAAAGAAAAGGTAATAACATGAAAATACCTTCTGTAGAAGGTTCAACTTTAGGGCCGACCAAATTGTTTAGCAAATTAAAGCACCTGCAAGCAGGCTCAGGGGCTGGGCTGACCCTCTCCTCCCCTGGCCTGCCACTCTGGCCTGCCCCCAGGGAGCTCTGAGATGGCAATTGAGACTGGGAATGGTGGTGGAAATTGAGACTTGGGGTTGTGGCAGCAATTGAGATTGGATATGGTGGAGCGCACCTGTAATCCCAGCTCTTAGTTGCCTGTAAACAGGCAGATCACTACAAGTTTGATCTAGTAGTGAGACCCTGAACACCCTGTAGACCCTTCCCTAAAATACAAAATAATTAATAATAATAATAATAATAATAATAATAATAAATAAATAAATAAAAATAAAAGGTTTGACTTGAAAACTTTAGTTAATAATACTACAAGGATTAGAAATAATCCTGAACTTCTCCCACAGCACACAAAATATGCCGTATGAATAAAAATAACCTGCTTAATTTAAAGAAACAGACTTTCTTCAAAATTTCTATAGAAATGCACAACCTAGAACAATTAAAACAATCTTGGAATGTAAAAAGGAGATGGGAAAAATCACTTTATCAAGTATTACATTTTACAACATAGGGTAGCTAGAGTAACTAAGACAGAGCGGGCCTTACAGGAGGATAGATTCAAAAATCAATGACACAGGTAGAACTGAGGGCTGAGAAGAGGAGTCACATGTATTTGTCCAACTGACTATTGATGAAGAAGCAGCAGTAATCAACTAGAGAAGCTATATTTTCAAAAATGCTGATGAGCAATTGGACATCCATGTGCCACATAAACCAGAAGTCCATACCTCAACCTCACATGGAATTTCAAAACTAAGGGACCCCAGACATACATAAAATGGGAAGCTACTTTAGAAGTGTAGAACATCTTTATGCTCTTAAAGGAAGCAAAGTAATCCAAGAGATGATAAATAAAAACTGCTCCTTAGAGTTAATTGCATCTTGAAGCAGAAAATCATAGTAGCACACCGCTTCTTCCCACAAAAATTTAGTCGGTTTGTCCCAGTTCAGCAGGCAGAGCTGACACTGATTCGGTAGACCACGAGCAAGACCACACAAGGCAAACCTGTAGCTCTTTGGGAAGGTTAGGGCAGCAATTCAGTGGTGCAGATGAGGAGAAGCTCTGTGGTTGCATCATGGTAAACGCCCCACCATTGGCTAGCTGTTCCTCGTCCTGAAAAATGTACTTTATTGTTGTGTATGCAGCCCTGACCTGTGCAGCCCTGGACTGAGGTCCAAGGTAGATAGGCTAAGCATCATCTCATTCTAGAACATCTTCAAGGCTCCTGTTTGGAGAACATTTTCCTCCCAGTAGCTCCTTGATTTTTATCTTTCCAGTTTTCCTTTAGGAAACACACGAAGTGAGGAGAAAAACACAGTGTGGTTTGTTCCATCTGGACTCTGTACCAAAAGAGAGCTTAAACTGAATCACTTTGGTGGTGGCTGGACCCAGACCTACACTCCCAGAACTACACAGAATCCTTTCAACTTGAAGTATAGCATCCAAAATGGACCACTAGCAGCCCCAGAGTATTGAATAGAGAGGGGATTAGGCCCATCATTTGTTGGGAGAGATAAGATGAAACAGATAAGGAGTATTATCTACACTTGCTTTCATGACAATATTAATTGGACGGTGGTAATGGAGATCTGGGTGCAATAAAAGTAAATTCCTTCAGCATTTTTTGGGGGTGGATTGGGAAGATAATGCTCATTGGAAAGAAAACTATCCTTCTATTTTGTTTCATTTTGTTTTTTTAGTTCACTGTGCCTTGCATTATTTTTACTCCAGGTTCAACCTTGTTTCTATTTTAGAATGTAGGACTGCAAAATCGGAGCTGGATCCAGCTACTTCTGCTGGCATCCTAGGTGCACGCCATCCTCTCCCATTACAGTTTTTATTGCTTCTTTCATAATGATGGAGAGATCAACAGCAAAACTCTTCTTTATTAAACCTTTATTTGTGTGACTTACTTCAGTGCCGTTGACCCCACATGTGTGTCTTATTTTTTATTACCTGGGAAAAGCAGGTAAGAATGGTACCTTACAAGAAGGCAGAGGAAAGTGTTGCTTTTTCTTATGTGGCCACCACAATGCCTTTGCACACCCTGACCAGACAGGGAAAACCAGAGGGCTATGGCTGAAGTGGGATGTCTGGGGCTCCTTCCCACAGAGAATTCCCAACTCAGTGGAGCTTACCATCCACAAGCCAGCACACTGCCCCTTAACATACCCCCTCAGGCTCCACCCACAGCCTGAGAAGAATGTAGGCAGAGCCACCATTTTATTTAATAATACCACTCAGAGTGGCTCTTCCAGGGCTGGGGGCATATTTGTCCCTGGAAACCTGCTCTTTAAAAGTTTTGTGCTGTTCTATTGGTGAGTCAGAGTTCATATTTGCTGCTCCAGATATAATCTCTCTCTAAATAACCATCAGTAATGTGCGGTTAGAGATGAGTGACAGGATGTAATGAGAACGTTTGTTTGTTCAACCACTGGAGTTTATTTTTTTCTGAGGAAGAACTATAAAACTAAATAATTCATGTAACATTACCGACTCCCACACTATTGATTATAGCCGTTTTTGTCAATTTGCTGCCCCTCCAACCATCTCAACAAGTTATTACTTACAGATTGTGGTCTAATTTGCTTCCAGATTCCATTTTTAAAAAGAAGTATAAACAAAAGGAGAAAACTTTTAGCACACCAGTGAGTTTTTTCCCTGTTGAAAATCACATAAGCTGCATCTCTGGTTTTTAATTAATTTGGATCCAAGAGGTGATCCTAAAATTTCAAGTAGGATCAACATGAGTGGCAAACGATAAGACTGAAATAATTACAGCAAGGGAAGATTTTGGGGATGAATTTCTTTATAATTTGAGTCCAATGGCAGAGTAACAAGTGTTGATAATTTTTATTAAAAATATAAAACACTAATTTAGGACAACTATCTTAAAGTAAGATATAGTAAGTCTCATAGATATATAGAACAAAATACTGCAGTCTAAAATATTAGTTAGCAATAAGGAGAATATCAATTAAATAGTATGGACATATTATGAGTAGCATTTTCTTTTTTAGAAATGTGAGAAAATTCTATTTATGTTATTTCAAGAGCAAGAATATTAATAAGTTTTCCAACACATCAATGTATAAGTATGCAGAATGTATAGGCAGGAACTACCACTATTATATTAGAACAAAAATCATCTACAGTAAGTACAAAATAGCATAGAAAAATTTCAGGATTTTTGAAGGGAAAAAATAAAACAAAATTTCAAAACAATAGGAGAGTAACAATGCTTAATACACTGTATATTGTTATCTGTAGAGTACAAGATATAGGCATTTAATTGTCAAAAAACTTGAGCACAAACTTTTTTAATGAACTAAAAGAAATTAGTAGTATATCTTAACTATTTTTTGTATAAATATTTTTCTTGCCTTTACATTTCTTTTCTCCTTTCCCCATCTCAATTTTTCTTTGCCTTTGAACAATGTCTTCCCATTTCACAGTTTCTATTGCACATGTTGGATCTCATTTACTCTTTCAACTTCTCACACTAGAAAAACAATTTCACTTATTCATATGATCTCAAGTTGCATCCATTTACCTATAAAAGTTCCTAGTTTTTCTTTCTTCAAGGTTGAGTATACGCCGTTGTATAAAAAGACCACAACTTCTTCATTCATTCATCACTTGAGTACAGGTTTTTAAAAAATGCCAAGGTGTCTTCTTTGAATAACACAAACAATCAGAATACTAACAATCTTAAGTTCTTCATTTTCTTGGAACTGGGAACATGGCTTGTAAAGAAATTATTACAATTCATTCCAATATTTGTGAAATGCTATTTTCTTCATCTCTAAATTATCAGTAAGGGGCCAGGGAGATGGCTCAGTGGAGTAAGTGCTTTCCTGGCAAGCACGAGGCCTGAGTTCAATCCAGGGTTATGCCAAAATAAATAAATTATCAGTAAGATTCAATTCGACTATCTGAACCACAGATGATTTAAGAATAAAAAATCATCCCTGAAATAGCACTCCAAAAATAGCAAAAGGGATCTGGGGAGGTACTTCAGTGGCATAAGCGCTTGCCTGGCAAGTGCAAGGTATGAAGTTTGATCCCTGAAACTGAAAAAAAAAAAAAAAACTTGTCCCCAATATAGCAAAACATAACAAAGGCATTAGTTAGCCCAGGTCTTGCCTTAGAGAATATGTGTGTGAGGAAATGAGACATGTGTACTGGGTATATATCTGTTCTGTAAGACAGAAGAATTATCTCATAGTGTGCTGTAACTTAAATGTGTCCGCGAAAAAGCATGTATTAGCACCCCAGTGTACCACACAACTGTGTTCAAAGGGTGGGCCTCATGAAATGGATGAGGCCTGGGTGGTTGTATTCTCAGGAATAGGTTGATGTCATTATTGAAGAACTAGAAATAGGTTGCATGTATGTATGTGTGTGTGTGTGTATTTGGTACTGGATACTGAACACAGAGTGTACACATTGAGCTACATTCTGAACCCTTCCTTGGTATTTTTCATGTTTTAGATGAGCTTTAGTAAGTTGCTAAATTTCTTAAACTGGAATCAAACTTTCAGTCCTCCTACCTTAGCCTGCTAGAGATCTGGGGTCATAGGCATGTACCACCACACCTAGTTAGTGGGTTCCTTATATAAGGTCAAATCATTACAATTTCTCCTCCCAGCCTCTCTCTGCTCTTCTGTAATGAGATTAAATAGCAGGAAAGCTTTTAGAAGATGCCACCTCCCAGATCTTCAACTTATTAGCTTCCAAAACTGGCAGGAACAATTTCTGCTCATTATGAATCATGCAATCACAGGTATTTTATTATAACAACACAAAATTAACTGGGGCAGAATCTTAACCACGTTTTATTATAATTTTTGCATTTATGTCTCTGTCTTCCCCTTCAATACAAAGAGAGGCTGCAATGATTAAATACTTTTATTCTAGTTGCCAAATATAGTATTTCTTATATAGTGCATGACGCAGAAACCCTAGTCATGTTGAATTCAACTAAAGTAAAACTATTTAAATTATGAGTCAGACTTTGTAAGTACTTTTAATTTCTTAACTTTTGAGTATGCTGTTCATGACAACTGACTGTGTGCTCACTTCAGGAGCACATGTACATGCCAGGTATAGTCACACATACATAAACACACACACAGTACCCCACTCTTCATTGCTGTGATTTCATTTGAATTCTCCTACTGAAAGCTAGTCGGTTCATCTTTAGTGAATGAGGTACATCCTCCATAACTTCATGGGTTATACATCTCACACCTATGAGCTCGGCTCAGTAGCAAGCATTCTTGTAGCACTTTGGATTAGACTGGGTCAGTGATTTATAATAATGTTTGCTTTCTTTTTTAATTTTCAAAAATATTTATTTATTTATTTGGTACAGGGTCTCACTATGCAGGTCAAACTCTTGTCTCAGCCTCCCCAGCGCTGGGATTACAGGCAAGTATCATCACATACAGTTTCAGTGGTTGGCCTGGCATGCCCAGGGTTCTGCACAGGGTCAGCACAGCAATCAATAAACCTGGCTCTTTGTACTTGCCAAGCAGGGGCTTAGACCACTGAGCTATCTCCCCACCCCATGTTTACTTTCTTATTCATCATGCTTTTGATGATTAGACACATTAGCAGTGTACTTTGTTGACTAACAGGGTGAAATGGGTATGGATAAAGAAATGGGCCTTTGGATAAAGATGTCTTTGGATAATGTTTGTTTCAGTTTCATACATTTTTAATATTTCAAATAACTGAAAACCTTTAGAATAAATAGTATTGGGTGAGTTGCAGCACATTAATTTTATAAAAGTTAGACTCACTTTTTCTCTGTCACACGGGCACTTGGTTTCTAACCCTCACACTGCTGCATCAGAGTCGGCAGCAGAGCACTGATCCACTGATATTGTTTCAAGTTCTGACCAGTACGTTTATTCTTTTATGTCACACCATAGACTCGGTCTTTGAAATAATCATATTTCATCTTCTAATAAAGAGAAAAGAGAAACCCAGGGTTATAGAATACATTTTTAGACTTAACAAGATTCTCTATCAATATCTCTCTGGAATTCCAAAGCCGTAGGTGACTCACTGTGACAAGCTGCAAGCACAAATCAGCAGCCGCATGCTTTGCTGTACTCATGACACTGCCCTCCCAGTGCCTCTCCATTAGGAGCCCCTCCTCCAGTGCAGACAAACGGCTCATTTACCAGGAGCACATGGATTCATTGCCTGCCTTGACTCAGCTGTCTTTGATTTCCTTCGCTGTTGCTCATGTTCACGCAGATATTCCAAAATCACTTAACATACAACTTCATATTGACATGATACTTTATAAACCTCTCTCAACTACTATAATCCCACAAATTTCCTTCAGGAATGTGTCATTGAAAAGTGAAGAGATTTCCTCTTTAGTCCTGGTTTGCCTGTTTATTAATCTTACAGCACTAGCAGCTTTATTTATTTACTGTAACCTCAGTTTCACTTGTAAAAGTATATGCTAATTGTATTTGTTAAATTTGCAGAAGTTTAAATATACAGTAATTTGAGGAACAGTGATCAAGTTATCATATGTACGTTGTTTCTAGGCTTCCACATGCTGCTCCACACATGAATAACGTGTTGGGTGCTGTTGCTCTTAATTCCTACCATAAACTGAAAGCACTTAGAGACTGAACAACATATGAACAGTAATTGTGTAGTGTTGTGTGTGTATGGTGTGCAGCATAGGGCCAGAGGTTTGGTTACACTGGAAAATTCAGTAAAATTTCATTATACACGGGTTTATGTTTTTTCTTGTCATTTTACTAGGAATAGATTAATAAATGGGTTTAATTTGATGGATTGCACTTGTCATTCCTTTATGCCTTTTCTTTAAAAGACATTAATTAAAGCATCTGTGTTGTTAGAAAATTTCCTTTCATGAAAAAAGCAATCAAAGATGCATAAGTAAAATGTTCATATTTTTGTGATGCCTGTTAAACAGTGTTTTAGAATTAAAAACATCAAGGAGAGAATCAATGAAAACATCAGAAATAAAGTAGAGAGTTATGTGAGGAGAGTGTCAGGCCATTTTATAAATAATTTATCCAAGTTAATGACAAATCCCCAGAGCTCTGCGAAGGAAGAGAAAGCTGTGAGAAGCCCACAAACTTTGGTGACCATTGCATTCTTGCACTGAGATTTTGGTAAGTTGAAACTATGGTGACAGTAAAAAAAGATCAGTAGTTGCCAGAGCACTAGTGGGTCAGGAAGAAACAGGCAGAGAACAGAGGATTTTTCAGGCAGCCTGACTTTCCCGGGGGAGATACGTGCTGTTGTACATTTGTCTATACCCACAAACCATATGCAGAACTGATGTAAACTATGGACCTCGAGTGATGATGAGTCAGTATGAGTTCCTTGACTGTGACAAAGGGTCCCTTGAGCACAGGAAACTAATGAGGACTTGCATGTCTGGGGCAGGAAGTACATGGGGACTTATTGTTTCTCAAGTTCATTATAAAACTAAAACTGCTCTGATACTTGAAGTTTATTTTGCAAATGCTTTGTTATGGCATCCACAAAGGCGAAATAAGTATGCATTATTAGTGACTTTTGAGACAATTACTGAGCTAATTATACCAAAAGTCAAAGTGTGAGCCTGATGTAAGAACTCAAAAGAAGAAATACAAATAGAAAGATATAACACAATTAAAAGAAAAGCAAGAACTTGAGGATTAGACAAAGAGAAGAGAGCAAGGAAAAAATCTAGGAAACATGACAAGGGCAAAGCCATACATTTATATGTACAACATGGTAAGGCAATGATCCTGAGAATCTTCAGAAGGTTTTTGAAGCTAGCAGTTAATTGGAAGGATTCTCACCCTGACTAATTATATATGCTGATACCTATGAATGAAGCAACTGCATTGAAGATGGCAATGTGTAATAGTAAGATCATGCTTGGAATGCCTGTTATTCTGGCCCTCTGAATATGTGCTGCTTGTCATGACATGCTGGTTGCTGCCGTGCTGTCTCTTGAGTAGATGTTTGCTTAAAAAGGAAAGGGGTGATGAATGAAGGCAGGACAGGAAAAGGGGTGCTGTGGGACTGTCTTGCTACAATGCTGTATATGGTTAGATTTCTAAACTTCTGTGTAAAATATGCAATATGTAAAATATGTAATTGTTTATTACTATTTTTAAATATATTTTAATTTTTTTCTTCACATTCTATAGGAACTTAAAGTTTAACATACCAATACTTGATAAAAAATACCTGTTCCATGTTATGCCTAAGATGTTTACTATTCAGACAGATAATGAGGTTAAGCTCAACAGCCTAGGTTGTCAGGTAATAACAATAAGCTTCTCTTCTGGAGGGTTAACAACTTTAGTTTGCTGACCAAAAATTAGAGAAAAAGAAGGGCTGCAAGGACAGCCAACATTTTGGCCCTAGCCTTTCAAGGTCAGTGAAGACTCAGGACATAGGAGAACCTGTAATCTAACATTCTGTAACTCAGTTGTGTCCCAAATTTTCTTATCAAGGAGATTATGGAGTTACAGAAGAAAGTGATCAATGATGTATAGTGTGACTAAGGAGAGTCACATGGAGAGGAAAACATTCTCTCAGGCTTTCACAGAAAGCAAACTGGTCAAGCAATGGCCATGACTCATCCACATGGATGACACCGACAAAGGATCTACAAACTGTGGTACAGGGTTTCAGGATAAATCCTGAGGGGATTTAACTGACCTTATCAGATACAAAAACTACATTTCTTGCTATATAGTGCTTGCTTTATCTTGGTCTTAAACATCCAGCAGAAAAATATAAAAATGAGGTATAAAAAGTAAAGCCATATTAATATGCTGAGCTGTAAAAGGCTCCAGTCAACAACTTCTAACATTGCCAGTCCTAAGGATAACCCACTACTATTATGGAATGTTTTCCTGAATTCAATGAATGTACATTTTGTATATGTATATTCAAAATAGTTAGGATAGATATACAGCTACATTGTCTTAATTCAATGAATAGAAAGATTTGTTCTAATAGTGTTTGTGGGCAGGATATCATGTCTGCATCTTGTACAATGAATAACCACTAGGACAACAACATGCAATGTATTCATTATTACAACTGTCTAAATTATCTGATTTGAAACTGTCTCATTGATATTTGTTTCTCAATAAAATTGTGGGGGGAAAAATGAAGTGAACAAAAGCACAGACTCAAAAAGAAAGTGTGAGCCTGAGTCAGAGGGGAGATACAAGGCCACAGGCCCTCAGCTGCAGAGTATTTCATGGGACCGGTTCAGTTTCAGTGGGTAAACCTAAGCTATGTGTTGCCTCCCCCCTTGTATCCCACCTGCTTTGAGCCTGAGCTTGTCCTTTGCAGTATCTGAGATTAGTTCTCAAGTTTTTCACATCCACACACACACTAACCTGACTCCAATGACAATAACTCATTTGCTTCTTGTTTTGGCTTTGTTGCCAGGCTGTATCTTATATTTATTTAACTTGAAGAAACAGAGCAACAAAAACCATGCTAACTTCTTGATACTGAATAAACTGTAACAAAGATGTATTTCGACAGTATTGACTTTCTCAATAAGATTAAATTTAAACTATTTTGATATTCAATTTGAGTCCAATTTTTGTAATTTGTTTTGGTATATTAAAATATGTATTGAAAACTAATTGAATATTATATAATGTATAATTCATATTATGCTTCTACGTATCCAAAAATAATTCTAAACAATTATTCAAACAATGAAAACATCAAGAAATACACAGATTTGCACACCCAGGCTTTATGTCTTCCACATCTACCTTCCACTGAGACAGCAGCAAGATCTGATTTGGAAATACATATTAGATATTAAATAAATATATCAGGCATTCAGTGTTTCCCTGGAAAGTGACATGCAAAATTCACATGCAGACTTAAAGGATAGTGGGCTTGAATGCATAGCTGATTATATTTTGTGTGATGATAAATGTTTATGACTTTATTCTGCAAAAACATAATTCTCCACCACTAATGATAACTTTATTGGATAACCTTTTTACCCAAATAAAATCTTCTTAATAAAAAATAAGTGAGAAGCAGTTTTGAAAATGTCAGTAAAAGTTATTTGGGTTTTATTTGCTCTTGAATTTTCTTCATAAACTTGTTGAATATGGTAAAAGACTAAGGTATGGGTAACTGCTTTAAAATGTCAGAACAATGTGGCTTGTCATGAGACAATTGTTGTGAAGAGCAGTCTCAGGATATCTGAGGCAGTAGCTTACACTCAGTCCAATTGCCCAGACCCAAGTTTCTCTTCATCAGTCTACACTGCAAGCCTGATGCTTAGTTTAGGATTTATAGTCACAAAAGAGATGCCACTTTTCCTGTCATTATATGACTCCCCCAGGAAAATTACCATAAAGAAATAGAATATCTTACTATACCACTGTTGTTGTAAGTGTCAGTACTGGAGATATTTGACATAAAATATATTCTATGCTCATTCTTGAATTATTCACTGGAAGGAGAAATGGGTTTGCATGACAAACTTAGTTACATACATAAAAAGGTATATTTCAGAATATATCATCATCTTAAAGATATATTGTACAATTCTGGCACTGAGAAACAAACTACAGTAAATAATTATAATACATCATTTAACCGTTTTCCTATGTGTCACTAATTTTATGAATCCTTTTTATGGTTGGCTTTGCATATTGAAATTCTTTGTTTTGAAGATAATCTAGTTATATCTTTAAGTATATAGAAAATAAGCATGGAATAAATTTTTTCAAATGTATAATATTATAAACTAATAACTCATTCATAAAATACTCTAGAGTTCTGTATAAAAATCCTGCTTTATGTATAAATTTCAAAATACTGAATTGTGTTTGATTTAGGCTAATGGAAGCTACTGTAACAATTAGTCCCTGGACACATAATGTTAAAGACACTAATAAGAATATTCCTGCCTGCCTAAACACACTCTTCACAGAATCACAGCTGTGTGGTCTGTTTTCATGGCTGGCTTTGTTCCATTCCCACGCTTTCCTTACAGATTATCTCTCCTCTGGCAAGTCGAAGTAAGTATATACCCCAGGGTCATATGCACTAAGCTAGCAAATGGCACAAGTCATTTTTCCCTTGTCCTGTCAGCTGGAATTCAAGTTTTAATGACAGCTGGTGACAGGGTATGGCTGATTTTGTAAAAGCCTGAAGAAAACACAGATGTACCTGGGCTCTTTGAAACATGACTAACGTCATACTTAAGTCACTAACCCCAACTTCCCTCTGTGCATGACTGCTTGCCCTCCCACCCAGAACCACAGAATTCCTGCCAACATGGGAAGGCCAGGGCACTCACAGCACTGGCCACCAACTTGTGGCCCATGCCAAGGCGCTCACAGCAGTTGCTTTACACCGGCCACTAGCCCCTTATTCCTCAGGTGGGATGATGCCTGTGCATATACTTTGCCTGATTCCTCAGCTTCCTTGTACAGTTAACCCTCAGTCACCCCCTGTGATTAATGCCTTAGTGTGCCCTCTTTATGAGCTTCCCCTGTTTTCTGTGTCAGTCTCACATTTATCTATTAGAGTTTCAGAATTTCCCACAAAAACTATTTTCTTTCTAATCTTTACTTTGATATCTGCTTCTAGAAGAACCAAAACTAAGACAATTATTTTCAGAAATATAATTTTGAGTAAAAAAGGCAAGTTGCAGAAGAATTCAGAGACTGTAATATCATCACAGAATGTTTAAGGCATGAACAACTAGTAGAGCATTTTGTGACAATGCAAACATACATGAGAAGTCTAAGGAAAGGTCTAAGAGGTACTCCTCAAGGTACTCCTCATCTCCATTCTAAAAAGGAAATGAAGGGGCAGGGAAATGGCCCAGTGGAATAAGCGCTTCCCTGGCAAGCACAACGGCCTGAGTTCAATCCCTGGTTCCACCAAAAAGAAAAAGAAAAGAAATGAAGATGTAGTACTGGAGCTGGAACAAGGACAGGTAAAGAAAATTAACTACATTTCTTTTTCGTCCTGCTTTGTAATTCCCCAGTGGCATTATTCATTCATATGCATGAAATAACACAGCTTCAAAATGAGTTATCAGAGGGGGTTTGAAAGAGGCAAAGAGGAATGGGAAAGTTTTAACTAATGTGTACAAAGTGACAGACATCAGCAAGAAATTATAGCATGATATTGCAACCTCAGATAAAAACAATGTGCTGCATATTTCAAAAAATCTCGACAAAATGATTCAAATGTTCTCCCCATAAATAAATATAAATGTTTGAAGAGATGGTTACATATAACTGTGTACATGTATTGAGACATCACATCCTGCCCCATTAAAATGTACAATTTTGTATTTTATCAATTTCATGATACAATTTTGAACTACAGAAATAAAATTAATAAATGAAATAGTCATAAAACATTTCAGTGGGCTAAGGTGCATAAAACAAATGTAAACTTAAATCTCTGAGCTGTTGTGGGGGACTCAGGGATTTCTGAGCTACATTAGTGATAAGTTTTCAAGAGGGAGTGAAAGTTTAGGAGCACTGGCACAGGCGCATCTGACAACAGCCGCCAGTAAAAAGCACAGGGAGCCCATAGAATGGTTATTTCAGAAAACAATGAATAACATCATTATATACTTATGTTGGCAGCACAAACCCTGATTCCCTGGGGAGGGTGGTGGTTGTTTGTTTGTTTGTTTTTGTCTTTTTGAGACCGGGTCTCACTATGCAGTTCAGGATGGCCTTGAGCTCACTTAGTAATCCATCAGGGCCTCATACTTGTAATGATCCTCCTGCCTCGTCCTCCATAATGCTGAGGATTACAGGCATGTAAATCTGGCTTCCTTGATATTTGCCTAGGGATATCTGTTTTATTTTCTGTTAGATCAAACAGGCTATAATAGTGTTTATTTTATAACTTATTGAATTCAAATATTGCATAGGACACTTTTGAGCTATTATGTGTTGATAATATCAAATTCAAATTTATCTGGGCTTTATTTATTTGTCCTAAATGTTTCAATATTATCAATGAGTCTGGAATAGCAACATTCATGCTATTGTCATACACTCATTATGAATGAAAAATAAGACATTTATTTTGCCTTATATCTCCCATGGTTGCACAAATGATAGTCAATTAAGATTTAGGCACAAATTAAATAAAATTATAACTTCAGTAACATTGATTTTAGAATAATTTGATTCTCGGCTCTATGGGTCTTTTTCTTTGGTATCATTCAATTTATAAGGCTTTTTTTCTTGTGTCTGCAAATATAATAACTATGTTAAGCGATGAAGAAATACACATGAATGAAATTCAATTTTTTCAGACACACACAAATACATAGCAGCTGGGGATTTAGCTCAGCATTAGAACACTTGCCTAGCAAGCTGGAAGCCCTGGGTTTGGTCCTCAGCACCAAAAACAAAATAAAACCTCAAACAAATACATAGAAGCTGTCATCTACTTCTTAGGGTTGTAGAAAATGTGATCAAAAGAAATTTCCCTGTGATGATAGCATCAAAATACTGTTTTGGGTAGTGAAGATATACATAGTATTGCTTAGTACTTTATTATTTTATATCATTTAGGGAAGATAGAGCCTTGAATCTTTACTCACTAGCTCTTTCATGACAAATAAATACTGTTAGAAGTTGAGAGCCCCCAGATGTCTTTCTTTTTCCAGTATGTTGATTCTATTTTCAGGCACAACTTAAATACAAAATCAATCAAGTCACAAGAAGAGACCTGGTTAAAACATGATAATGAAGCTAAGATTAATATAAATGAGTGAATTATTAAAACTCTAAATCACATAAAAATTTCATATTAAATACCAATGATAGGCAATGCAAAAGTATATATTAAATTATCATTTTCATATTTTCCCTTATGTGATGTAGGAAAATGTTTTAAAATTCATTACTTTGGATTATTTCACTCTATAGCTATGAAAACATAAAATTAGAGAGTTAAAGTATTTCTGCAAAATTATAAGCCCAAGAAGCTATTGGACAAAGAGGTTTATTTAGTTCATGGTTTCAAATGATTCAGTCTATGGTCAGTTGGTTCTAAGGCAAAAATGTCATGGTGGAAGGGAAAAATGAAAGAAACCTGAAGCATCTATGACAGTAAAGAAGACAAGAGAGGGAGAGAGAGACAGAAAAATAAAGAGAGAAAGAGACAATGAGAGACAGAGAGACAGAGACAGTGACAGAGAGACAGAGAGAGAAGAGCTGCACCTTTCAGAAGCACATCTACAATGATTTGCCTCCTCCTAAAAGTATATTCAGCTATAAACTCATCAGTGAAGGGTAAGCAGTCAATATACAGCTACTTTCTCTTGGTTCAATGAGAAGAAAGATTTGTACTAATAGTGTTTGGACAGGATATCCTGTCTGCTTCTTATACTATGGATAACCACTAGGAAGATAACAATGTACAATGTGTTAATTATTGAAACTGTCCTATTAACCAGAAACTGTCTCATTGTATTTGTTTCTCAATAAAACAAAATAAAATCCTTATCTTCTAACATCAAAAAAAAAAAATCATGCCTTCATTTGGTACTATGAATAACTACTACAAAGAAAACAATATGTAATGTATTAATTATTATAACTGTCCTACTAACCTATTTTGAAAATGTCTCATTACTATTTTTTTCTCAACAAAATTATTTTTTAAAAAGAGCAAGCATTCCTATGCTTGAAACTCACCTTCTAAAAGCTGTACCTTAGAGCATATGAGACTTTTGGGGGGATATTTTAGATCTAAATCATAGTATTCTGGCCCTGACTACCAAAAGGCTTACACCACTGGGCCTGGAGGTGTGCACCTTTAATCCTAGCACTTGTGAGGCTAAAAACAGGCTCACTACAAGTCCAATCTGTATCGTGAGACCCTGTGGACCTTGTACTAAATAATTTTTTTAGAAAGACCAAAAAAAACAAAAGGCTTACACCCATCTCATTTTGAAAAGTGCATTTTATCCACCTCTAGTAATTACAAGTCTTTGTAGTTCTAATATTTCTCAAAAAGTTGAAATCCAAAGTCTCTTTGAGTTTTTTGTAAAATTCAAAAGAATGTCAAATTCTCCTAACATACAGTTGAACACATTCCCAATCAAAAAGGAAAGCATAGGAGAATGGAAAGGAGTGTGATGAAAGCAAAACAAATCCCCAGAAGGACAAACACTATACCTTGTGGCACCATTGCACCATGGTAAGCACCCAGGGTATGAAATGTTGAGGCGTGAACTCCAAAGAACTTGAGCAACCCCAAGTCTATGGTCTTTCTAGTTGCAACCTATGTGCCCTTTTCTTTGTCTGGCTCCTCCCTCTCTGTAGCTTTTCATGGTTGACATTCTGTATTTCTCACATCTCAATCTCTTGGGGTGTCCACTGGCCCTTTGCTTTTATTCTCAGAGTCCACTCTGGAACACAATGCCTAGCTTTCCAGACTTCCAATTAAAATCTGAATAGGAACCTGCATAACAGTATAATTCTTTCATTCTCTGTGCCTGTAAAACCAGCAGCGTGAGGAAGATTTCAGGGTCTTCCACTAGTTCAAGCAATAACTGGTTCCCCATGGCCAGTGGCTGCAGTGACTTCTCAGTGTCTGAACGGCTGATACACTTCTCTAGGTTGCCACAAGTGAGCAGGACACACTAAGGCTCCCTTCTCAAAGCAAAGTCTTTCAAAGGAATTCACCTCTTTATACCCTTAGCCTATATTTGGCAGCATCTGACCATTTTTTCAAATATCCTCCAGCATCTTTCTTAATGACTTGCATTCTTTTTAATGCTACTGGTCTTTTCAGCAAGGGCACTCTTTAGTTGAAACTTTATACATGCTTCCTTTCTGGCAAGACTGATGTTCATGCATATTTTTGGCTCTTTGGTTTGTTTCTGATTCTCAGTGTAGTTCTGACTTAAAAAGTCACTAGTGGTGGTTAAAAAGTCCGTGATGGCTAAATAGGGGACAATACGTAGGATGAATGCCTCTGAATCAGTGCTGAAGAAAAGCAGTTGCCTTTAGGTGGGAGTGAAAAATAAGGTCTGATGTGGGAGAACAAATGAAAACTAAAATAATCTAGCTCTACTAAAAGCCAGCATTTCAATGATGCATGAGGGAAGCCATAATTGTAATTCACACAAGAACACACTCTATCTTGGGAAAAGACCTGAGAGGTAGTGAATCGGCACCTCAGTGACAGCCTAGAAAAATGAATAGACTCATACAAGTGCTAACCTCCCCACTGAGTAAGGCAAAATGAGACATTTCAGATTCAAAGAAGCTGAAACAGAACACAGCAGAAAATAACTGCCACATACCTGCACATTCATCTGCAGGACCAACAGGTGGCACTCCAGTCCCAGAGTGCAGGACCCAGGGGAGAAGGAGGTTTGCTCCAAAACAAATAAAGATGACAATAATAATAATATTGACAGTGTCATATTAATATATATTACACATAATATATTATTTTCATCACCTTTTCCTACCACGAAAATGGAAATGCTATAAATGGACTATTCAGCCCAATAACAGTGACTGTCAATGCGTTCCCATGACTGAGGACCCCACCAAATCCTAGCTGAAAATGGCAAAAACAAGGAATAACTCTTTCCAAGCCAATTCATATATCAGAGTCACTAGGAAACTTGGTGTAGCCAGGAGACAGCGAGTGTCCTTCCTCTCTTTCTGTGTGCAGGGTTTAAAGAGACATTTGCATTCAGAGGTGGGGACAACACTTAGACTAGTGCTTTGATTTGTTTTGTTGCCATACAATAAATAAGAAAAACCTGTGGAGGAAAGGCAAGGTAATATTCATAATATCCCCCAAAATCGATGAAGATAATCAGATGCATGGAAGCCTACAGGGGGGTATTTCCTGACTCAAACTGAGAATATATACTAGAAGGGAGCAGTACTTCTCAAGGCAAGCAGTTGTGTGGAACACAGGGGACAGCTAAGAGTAATGCCAGTGCAGAGGGAGCTACGCAGAAGCTCTGGGTTAATGCTATAGGAACTGTATTGAATATCTAATTTTTATTTCTAAAGTTATTTTGGTAATTCTACTTATTGTGACATTGCTATTTTGCAGAATTTGGGTAATCCTGGTTGAGTATTTCTTTTCATTATCTTCACTGCATTATCTCACCATTTTCCTCCTGGTTCTTCTTCATTGGCATTTATTGATTGTTAAGCCTTTAACTTCAAGGGTTTTCTCATTGACCTGATCTGTCTTTTAGGGCTTCTTCCTGATTCTCTTTTGACGCTGTCCTCACTTTATTCTTTGTACTCCATTATTCTTCTTCATTTTGCCTCCAGGCCTTCCATGTCCTACTCTCCATCTCTCTGCTGGCACAAATATAACAGGTGACTGGATAAGTGCACTAGAGTAGAAGAATAAACCAGTGTTATGAATTAAGTAGCATCATTTAATGGCATGCCTGGGTAGTCTCAAAACTGATTTTAATTGATCCAAACACAATTACATGCAAACATATTAAAAGACATCAACAATCTAACAGCATACTTCAATCCTAATACATTTTCATTCATGTGCATACATTCTCCTGCCACCTGAATATTCTCTTAAAGTCCAACTAGCTAGCTCTTTATCCTAGCTATAACTTCAAGTTCAACATCCCATCTACTTTTTTTAAACTATTGATATTTCTTTTATTTTTTTTCCCCATGGACATAAATCCCTTCCCTCATCCTTCCTCTCTACTTCCTACCACCCTCCACAACCCAGAAAAATCACAAAGAACAGTGCAATGTAATCTGTAAGAGGCTCTGACAGAATGGTGAAATTATTTTAAAAATTTAATGTTTAAGCTTGATGTTTCCTTGGTTCTATTGACACTGTTATTACAAGCAGAAATTCTTGCCCACCAAAGCAGTAATAGTGTTCAGCCCAATTATACTTACTGTGTTGAAAGGATAGAAAATACCATTGTGAAAATAAAGGCAACAACGCATCACTAAAACAGAATCTAATTAAATTCATATACCAACAGCAAACTATTTTCACTCAATCTGATATCAAACCTCAGTATCCTCCAAAATATGAACACAAAGAAACGAGGCAAAAACTTCCAACTCTCACAAAGCAGATCCAAAGGGACATTGATGGAGAGGAAAGTACTATACATGGTTCCAGTGTAAATTCTGAAGAGCCTTATCTAAACTTGATAGATAGCAAGTAATTAATTTTAGTTAATACAGGTTGCAGTTTAACTTCATCTTGAACTTGAGACCTCCTTTCTGCCAGGCAGGTGCTTATGTCACTGAGCTATCTCCTCAGCCCTAGAATCCTTTTTAAAGTGAGACCACTGAAGCCTACTAGGAATCCCACTGTTCCCTGGGGCAAAGGTCCATAGGCTACAGTAGGAATAGGTTGGGGTCTTATTTCAGAAGTTA